>BSBK01000400.1:2747500-2772500 GCA_027943335.1 Chamaecyparis obtusa | reverse complement strand
CATAACATTTGGCCCTGAGTTTACTTACTGCATAGTCCTTTGCAGATATTTCCATACTGCAACTTCCATGGAGATTGGTATCACACAATGAAGACTGGTTAAAATGACAAGATTAGTAAAGCAGGGTTTTTCGTGCCCCCTGACCAAAAACTCATGGGATTTCATCCAAGAGTTTATGCATTTGTTTAATGCAAAATCAAGATGAATTATATGATGCCCTTCTCTCACTTTGTTGATCCATATAAATACACAGATCCTTCAATTTTGGCCAAGATAAGAAAACTGACCTAATAACTTTTATTCCAAGTTAGCCTCTAGGATAAATCAAAATATTTAATTATGTTTATTTAATGCAAGTTGGTTACAAGTTAGGAAAGTTGACTCAAAGGTAGTTACTAAACTTATTTAAATAATTCTATTTATTAATATTTATTTATTTATTTATGAAACTAGGGCTGGCTGACCAAAAAAATGGAGGACATTACAGTTCTCCCCTCTTCAAGATTGCTTGTCCTCAAGCAATCCACACCTGCATACCTAATCTGAATACCAAGATCAAATATCAGCCTCAAAATCACTGCTCTTCCACTCTTCTTTGTGAGTTTGAGATAAACATCTCTCTTCCAAAATTCAACATTGATCTTATCAATCCTGGACCAAAGGGCATACCTCCATGTAATAGGAGTGCATAATCATGGGACTTCCTTGATAAACCTGTAGTTCTTCATGACCCTCAATGTCAGACAAACCAAGCATCTCAACATGAGAACTAATATTTTGCATTATATTACATGAAACAATCAATCTTATATACTGTGAATCAAATAAAGCCTCTATGCATTGGCACTTGAGCTCATCCCATTTCATTGTTATTATTTTTTGAAATTTTTTTTCAAAATGTCTATTTTTCTCATCAGGGACTGTCTTTCTCTAATAGACTCCATTATGATGTCCCTACCTGAGATGAGTCTAGAACTTTCCTGTCCCTCTTGTTTACAGATTGGGAGCTTTCCTCAGTCTTGTGGAGATTTGAACTCAGGGCACCACTTTGAAAGCCTCTATGCTTTGGCACTTGAGCCCATCTTATTCTGCTCTTATAATTTTTTTAACACATTTGTGAATAAGGTGAAATAGTATTCACCCTAATATGTATGGTGGAAATATGAGATCCACTTCTAAATCCAAATTCCCAAAGTAGAGATCCAAATTGATCAACCAAAAGGTTAATGCACAATCGAATCAATCTATGGAGAATATGAAAGAGGAAGAAAACCTTATATTTCCCTATAATGGAATAAGTGTGTGAAATCTAAAATAATTGAAAGGAAAATACTAACCTCAAAATAGGGAAATCTTGAAAATGTTGATTTATGATGTCTGTGTGTAGTTTCTGGCAATTCTACAACCTTTTTCAGACTGGAAATGCCAAGATGAAGAAAACCCAAAAAAAAATTATCTTTCTGATAGCAGGTAGTCTTTGACCCCAATAAAAGGTCAAAGGCTACATTCTTAGTCTGAAGGTCAACTTTGACTTTGTTCGTAGATCTTGAAAGTTTGCCAAAAAAGGTATCCAAATCCAATCTTAGATCCAAAGTTCCGCACTTGCACCTACAAGAAAAAGTGGGTTTTTGTTGTTTGTTTGAGGGGTTTGCCTTGGTCAAACCCTAGTTTGGAATCAACCTTAATATTGAAATTGAAATGAGAATGCTAGCAAGTAGTAGAAGTAGATCTAACAATGAAGCTATGCAATTCGATAGATATGCAATTATATTTTGAATGTAAACAAATGTAATGATATGAAAGCTTGAACACAATAATGGAAAATGTAAATCAAAACCATGAAAGTAAATACAAAACCTCCATGATTGTATGCTTGGAATCCACTTTGATAGAAGAATGAATGGATCTTGAAGATAAACAAAAAAATCTTGAAGGAATATCACACCATCATGATGGCTAGATCTAGGGTTTGAATGATGAATCTTGCATGTTTGAACCAAATCCCTTCAAAGGCTTGAATGCTTGAATTCTTGATCTTCAATAGAGAACTTGACTGGAGAAGAGAACTTGAATGCTTCCTTGAAAATGCTTGATGAAATGCTTCCTTAACCTTGCTTGAGAACTTGAGTGCTTTATGGAAAAAGGATATATCAAAATGAGAGAGGAAGGCCTCCTTTTATAGTGATCTAGGGCACAAACCTCTAGAGAAGGTCGACATTGGGGAATTAAATCCCAATTAACCTTAACCCCTAGAAATGGACCCATATTAAATGCAATTTAAGGATTTACCATTTTGAAACTTGAAATGGCCGACCCAGAGGTAGGAAAACAAATATCTTCGAAACCCAACACCCAAAATTCATGGGAACTTGAAATTTGAGCCCTGGGTCAAAGACGAGGTAGACGCTGCCCTAGGTCAGAGTCAAGGTCGACCCTAACCTAGGTCAGAGTCAAGGTCAGCTTTGACCCTCAAGGTGGACTTTGACCTTGAGGTCAAAAACCTTAGTACCTCAGTCCATAATGCCAGGAAATTTAGAAACATACTGAAAACATGGATAGATAGAAGCAGAATGGGGAGAACAAGTCAGATCTGAGAAAAGGGCTGATTCAAGGTGCTTGACATGACCCAGACCACTCACTCGGAGGGCTAAACATTCTTAACATGGAAGTGCTTCCATTTTAAGATGATGCAATTTATAAAAATGTTTTTTTGTCTTCTGGGACTATCTTTGTCTAATGGACTCCAATCTGATGTTCCTAACCTTAAATGGGATTAAAACTTACTGCTCCTCTTCAATGCAAGTTTGGAACCTTCCTCATTTTTGCATTCTGCTTTCATACGTCTGCTTCATCTTAATTATTATCTTTGTGGACCTCCATCTATTCTGTACCAAACAACTTAATATTGTGCTACTAGGTTTGTTTAATAAGTTAATTTGCATAATGATTGTTTTCCCCAAGAGCCATCACTTGTTGAAAATATTCGTACAACCAATTCTGGAGCCATATAGTGATATTCACTTGACTTGGGTTCATTAATAGAAAGCTGGAGAGTAAGAGGTGACTCACTGCTTTGCAATGGTGGAAATAAAATAAATAACAATATTAAATGTTTTACAATTTTTGAATTTTATGTAGTTTCTATTAGGTCGGGTTCCTACTAAGTTTATGCAAGTCTTTTGTAGTATTCTTGATTCTTTACCTCGTGTTCACTTGTCACTAACCGATTCAAAAATATCTATGTTCAACGATTCCAACCTTGAGTGAAGAATGGCTCTTTTAATCATATTAACCACGAATATTTATTTTATTTTATTTTAGGATGAAATTTTATGAAAGCCTCTTGACAGGCAACTATTGACTACCTTTAATTGGATCTTTGGGATATTGGTTAGACTCCTAGTTGCCCAAACTAAACCTTTGTGACTGATACTTTTATTTATTTTAGTGGCATCAATCATTTTTATATCCAATAGAGAGTCTTTGCATGTTATAATGTGCTCTCAAGTTTGTTGTTTCTATGGGAGACAAGTTTTTAATTGCATTCACCAATTTTTCAGTACTATCTCTGCCAAGTTTCATTCACAAGGTTTCTGCCTTGTAGGAGTTCTTTTAAAATATGATTCTCTTGTTTTCTAAATCACTATCAAGATTTATTATGCAAAGTTTCCTTTACTTATGATTCATATGTCACAATCATGTGATTTTATGGTCTATAATTCTAAATAAACCCCCTCCCCATGCTGGATAATTTAGGCTTTACCCATAGTTGCTAGTCTGTAGGAAGATTGGAAGTCAAATTTCTATTGCCCATCACCAAACCTGCAAATTTGTCAACCTTGTTTTAGGACTCTTTCACTAACATCTTTCATAAGCATCATTATTATGTATGTAGATTTTCAAATACCATAAGATCACTATAAAAAATTTCCAGAGAATTATCAGCTATGCAATAAAGCAATGGGCATATAAAGTAGCAACCCAAACATCCAATCATTGGATTGTTTGTAAGCCTTTCTATGATATCTCATGCTGACTTTGAAGCTTTAGGTTTTTTCCAACCATTCTTTCACATAACCATATTTATGAAAAAAAGAAGGGCAACACGCGTAGGAGATACATCCCATCTTGAGCTCAATCTTTACGTAAGGCATGTGACTGTTATAGCAAGTTCTAGTATTCAAATTCTATCAATCTTTGGTTTGAGCCTACAACATTGTTCCTTATACATTTGGTTATTTAGATTTGGGTTAAGACCATTCGGCATAGAATGTACTATCTATTAAGATGTCACATTGAATCTTCTCCACAAATGTAGCCACTTAGCCTAGCACCGTTGACTAGCACAGAGACACTCTAATCTAATTGATCAAGTTAGATTAGGGTCAATCTGGAATGGTCAATCGATGGATTCACACAACAGGTACAATTGCCAAGGATTCTTCAATGTGCCTGTGACTATCAAATTCAATCTATGATTCAATTTCAACCTTCATGTTACTACACTGTTGCAAACTTGTCTTCTTCTTACTGGTTAAATATGCCTCAAATCTAGGGCATCAAATCTTGAAGCAATATGCCTCCTTCCATAGTCTAAGCACTTATATTATTAAAGTGTATAACCTTAACTTGCTTCTCACCCAATGGCATTGGAATCCAATGGGGAAACTGCAAGTCAAGGTTCCACCTTCATGACAGAGCCAACTATAGATTTTCCCAAGCCGGTCTGTCGGTGAGGTTGGGTTCTTGCATAGATCAACACCAAATTTAAAATACAATGTTTACAAAGTCTAGTTAAATGAACTCTAACAAGAACTATGGATGCGTAAATGAACCTGCAGTGACATTAAAACTCTCTAACCATTACATGATCAGGTTTTTTATGATAGTCAAGCCATGTGTTTAGTTCATAACCGACTGTGTAAATGTAACTAAAAATTGAAATCAAATGACAGTTAAAACTAAGATGAATTCAAATAAACAATGCATACAATGAACTTGTGGAATGATCAATCCATCTACCTATTTGCAACAGACAGAGTATGATAACAAAAACATACTTATAATGTTTTTTGGGTTTCATTTATTCAATGCTGCTTCGAAGATCATCTCCTTGTGCCAATCTCATGATTGGACAAGGTTTAAAAACCACTTCCAAAAAGTCTTCCAACTGATCCAACCAACATGAAATCAGTTGTGGTCATTGGAGAACCAGACTTACAATCTGTTGACAGTGTTGCAAAAAATTAACAACATTTCACAATCTGTGCAACTTTGGAGTGCAACTTTGTCAAAAATGCACTAAAACTCAATAACGACTTCCTAAAAGAACTAAGAGTGTGATCTAAGGTCTAGATCCCTCAAATTCCTTAAAAATAAAGAAAATAAACTAAAACATACTAAAACTAAGTTTAGCCATTCAAAGCCAACTAGGATCCACATGGACTAAGGGTCTCCTACTTTCATAGGTATGCCCGAGGAACCCTTGACCATACAAAATGGATCAAGACAAAAGAGGAGATTGATCCTAAAAATCAATCCCTTTTTATTACAACCAGAACTCAACAAACATAAACAAAATAAAATGCATCCTGCTTAATCAATCCCTCTCTTTTTCAGGAAGGTAGCAAGATCTTGGCATTCTATCTTTAATAGAAAATGTGCTTTATATTTTTTGGCAAATGAATCTCCATATTGTGTTTATTTTTTACTTTCATAATCGACCATATCAACTGATGGAATATGGATGAAGTGACTGAGAGGGGGGGGGGGGGTGAATCAGTCAACCATAAAAACACTTCACAATTAATTCTTTGCAGATCCCTTAACACTGTTATCTGTTTTAGCACTCGGTAAATAGATTGCAATAACTTTGAAGATGCAGAAAGTATTATCAATATTATCTTTAGATATTCATCAGCACATGTATATGATTGAGAAAGAAATTAAGAACACAAGAGACACAAGATTTAACGTGGAAACCCAATATGGGAAAAACCACCAATGTATCTAGATACTGATTTTCACTTTTCTGAAGTGATGCCCGGTTAGAAGCCAACCCGGTAAAAGGTTACAAAACACACTGTTAGGTGTGACCTTGTTAGAGGATTTAAAACACCCTGCAAGGAGTGGCCTGGTAAGAGGTCTTGAAAACAATTCAATGGAATTGTCACCTTGTTAGAGGATTTATATTATGGCTGTTAAACCAACTCGGTTAAGAGATTTAGAATTCACTGTTACAATGATAAGAAGGTAACAATGAGAAAATAACCTGTATAATAATGCAACTGTCTTGCTGATTACAGATCTCTGTTCTGCATAATTCTGATCCTTTCTGATCAAATAAATCTCTGCTGCTCCTCAAGGATATCTGAACATCCTTCACAAATTCGCATATACCTTTCCTTCTTTTCTTCTGTAAATCTTCTGCTGTGTTATATTTATTTTTCACATTTGACCTTTTATTTATATGATTTTGGATTAGTCAAATTGACATTATTTAGTATAACAGTCGGCTGAACTAAGTAAACTCTATTTGCAAAAATCCTTCAAGGGCCGACAGTGCTCAGTAACCATAACTTTCTATAATCTTTCGGTGACCGAGGGAACTCGGTAAACACTATCTTTTCTTCGGCAACCGAGTGAACTCGGTAAACACTAAACTTTCTTTGGCAACCGAGTGAACTCGGTAAACACTAAACTTTCTCGATGACCGACTGAACTCGGTAAACACTAAACTTTCTTGATGAGCGACTGAACTCGGTAAACACTAAACTTTCTTCGGCAACTGAGTGAACTCGGTAAACACTAATATTCCTATCTGGTAGACCGACTGAGCTCGGTAGAAGCTGATTGTTGCGGACTATGACATAGTGTGACATCAAAGACAATACATAATTGAGTAGCAATTTCCTTCAGACAATTGTTTCCAACAATCTCCCTCTTTGGCATTGATGGCAACATAATATGTCATAACATAAGAAATTTGAAAGAGTTAGCTCGGTTTAGATTCAAATCTCCCTCTGTCAGCAAACTTCCTGTATCCTGAAAATTCTTCCTTCTGACTATTGAAAATTTCTTGAAAGCAATAGTAAAGACATAGCAAAAACTCCCTCTTTGACAACACATGCCAAAGATAATTCACATATTACCGGTGAAAATTAATGTACCTCAAGTACTGATTCATATGCAATGATTCCTTTAATATGCTGCATCAACAAGTTGATTTTCAATCATGTTCTGGTTGATGCATCACTAAAAATGTATTTAGTGAGCCTCGGATAGGGGAATGACCCCTAACTTACCTCTTAGATACATAAATGCATCCTTAGGTAATGGTTTGGTAAAAATGTCTGCAATCTGTTCTTTTGTATGAATATATTCTAATCTGATTTCCTTGTCCTGCACCAATTCTCTGACAAAGTGATATTTAATAGCAATGTGCTTGGTTTTGGAATGCATCACTGGATTCTTAGAAATGTTTATTGCACTGGTATTGTCACAAAATATAACAACTGGTTCTTTGATTTCAACCTTCATACCTTCTAATAGCGGTTTAAACCAAACAATATTTGAACAGTTTACTGCAGCAGCAACATATTCTGCTTCAGCTGTGGATTGAGATGTGCAATTCTGCTTTTTACTAGTCCAGGATACCAGTCTTTTTCCAAGAAAAAATGCTCCACCACTTGTGCTTTTTCTGTCATCAATGTTTCCTGCCCAATCAGCATCAGTAAACACTTTCAAGTCTAGATTGCCTCCAAATTTATACCACAAACCATACTCTTCAGTTCCTTTTAAGTATCTTAATATTCTTTTGATTGCCATCATGTGATTTTCCTTAGGTTTTGCTGAGAATCTAGCTACTATACCGACTGCTAAGGCAATATCAGGTCTTGTATGTACTACATACTGCAATTTTCCAATCATAGATCGGTATAGGGTCTGATCAACTTCTTTTGAATCATCATTTTTGGTAAGTTTCAGTCCAGTACACATGGGTGTACCAACTGGTTTTGAATCTTCCATACCAAACTTCTTAAGTATCTCCTTAATGTATTTGGATTGAGTAATGTATATACCATTCTTGCTTTGCTGAATTTGAAGACCAACAAAGAATTTTATTAAACCAAACATAGACATTTCAAATTCTCTGTTCATTTGTTCTGAAAATTCTTTGCACTGATCCTCATTCCCTGTAAATATAGTATCATCCACAAATATTTCTACCAATACAATTTTGTCATTGGGTCCTTCTTTAATATACAGATTGCTGTTATCATTAGCTCTTTTGAAATTAATCTGAATCAAATAGTTATGGAGTCTTTCATACCATGCTCTAGGAGCTTGTTTTAAACCATACAATGCTTTGTGTAACCTGCAGACCATGTCCCTTTTATCTGGATCAACAAAACCTTCAGGTTGTTCAATGTAGACTTCTTCATCAAGAATTCCATTGAGAAATGCAGATTTTATATCCATCTGATATACCTTAAATCCTTTGTGTGCTGCATAAGCAAGTAGAGTTCTTATACCTTCTAATCTTGCAACAGGAGAAAAAGTTTCTCCATAATCTATACCTTCTTCTTGAGAATAACCTTTACATACCAGTCTAGCTTTGTTTCTAGATACTTGACCATCTTCATTCAGCTTATTCCTGAATACCCATTTTGTTCCAATTACATTCTTATCTTTAGGTCTAGGTACAAGAGTCCAAGTTTTGTTCTTTTGTATTTGTTCTAATTCTTCATTCATTGCTTCAATCCAACTTTTATTCTCTAATGCATCTTTGATATTTCTAGGTTCAAAATCAGTAAGTAGACATGTACCTTTTAGCTTGCTTCTTGTCATAGTACCATCTGATTTGTTTCCAATGATTTGATTTGGTGTATGATGTCTTCTGACATATTTGGCTAGTATAGGTTCCTTGCCTTTTGAATGATTCATGCTGTTGTCTTCTAGGATCTCTTCTTCAGGTTGCTCGGGCTCGGTAGATATTTGCTCGGTAACTTCAGGCTGAGACTCGGTCTGAATTTCTTCCTGTGACTCGGTTTGAACTTCTTCCTGTGACTCGGTAACTGTGCTCGGCTTGGTAGATATAGCTTCCTTATTGATAGTTATGTCTGTCAATGTTTCAGGTTCAATGTAAACGAATCTTCTGTAGTTCTCAGGTTCCCTTTTGCTTTCTTCCTCAGTCTTTTCTGCAAACTCATCAAATTTTACATGTATACTTTCTATGACTTTGTAAGTAGATAAGTTCAGACATTTATATGCCTTGCTTTTGCTAGAATATCCTAGGAATATTCCTTCATCACTTTTCACATCAAATTTATTTCTTCTGGATTCTTTTAAGATATAACACTTGCTACCAAATATTTTCATGTAACTTACATTAGGTTTATAGCCATACCATAATTCATAAGGAGTTTTGAATGTGTCTTTCTTCAATTGTACTCGGTTCAAGGTATGAACTGCAGTGCTGATAGCTTCCTTCCAGTACTTTATAGCAATGTTCTTTTCTATCATTAGAGTCCTTGGACAATCCATAATAGATCTATTTCTTCTTTCTGCTATTCCATTCTGCTCAGGAGTTCTCGGAGCTGATACCTGTCTTTTGATTCCTCTTTCAATGCAGAAGTTGTTAAAATCATGGGAGATGAATTCACCACCTCTGTCTGATCTTAAGCATTTCAATCTTTTCCCTGTTTCTTTTTCTACTCTTGCTAAGTACCATTTGAACTTTTCAAATGCCTCTGATTTTTCTCTTAAATACATAACAGTCATCATTCTAGAATAATCATCAACGAAAAGAATAAAGAATTTATCTCCAGTATAGCTTTGTATTCCAATAGGTCCACATAAATCAGTATGCACAATTTCCAAAATTTCTTTAGACTGATAGTTCTTACTCTTGAAACTAGTTTTACTCATTTTGCCAATCTGACAATTCTTACATAGACCAGTGTCAGGTTTCTTCAAAGTAGGAATGTCTCTAACCTTCTTGAATTTGCTTATTTTTATCATGTTATCAAAATTCACATGACATAACCTTTTGTGCCATAGCCAACTTTCTTCTATTTGAGCAATAAGGCATGAATATTCATTGAGATCAAGATAAAATAAGTTACCTTTTGTTTGTTTGCCTGATCCAATGAGTTTTCCTTTTCCATCCAGCAGTCTTGCTTGACCATTCATGAATTCAACCTTGAAACCAGTGTTGATTAGCTGTGCTACACTTAGAAGATTATGTTTTAGTCCTTCAACCTAGTAAGCATTATCACATATGAGTTCTTTGGTTAATGAGATTCTTCCTTTTCCTTTTATACAACAAGGTTCATTGTTTCCAAATCTTACATTACCATTGTCACAGTCTTCTAGATATTCAAATTTTGTCTTGTCACCAGTCATGTGGTGTGAACATCCGCTGTCTATTATCCATATATCATCTTTGCTTATATGAGAAATAAGTGCCATCTTATCTTCATCATCATCAGATTCATCTTTTATAGCAATAAAGACAATTTCTTCTTCACTATCATCAGAATCTTTAGCCATAAAACATGATTTCTTACCTTTATCCTTGTATGATTTGAAATTCTTTTTGCCATAGTACTTGTGACTTCTCTTTTCTTCCTTGACTTGCTTGTTTGGGCACCTAGCTACAATATGTCCAATTTCTTCACATGAAAAACAGATTAAAGGAGTTTTACCTTTATATTTACCTTTCCCTCTAGAGTACTTCTTTGCAAGTAATGCTTCTACAATTTCAAGATCACTATCAGAACTTTCTTCTGATTCTTCTTCACTTTCTGACTGAACTTCTTTAATTTTCTTGTTCTTCTTTAGTGAAACCTTGGCCTCAAATGCTGATTCAATATTTTTGGAACTAGGAACATAGTTATCATAGTTGTCTAATTCAAAAGCTGTCAATCTTCCAACTAAAGCATCCAAAGTCATATTGTGGTTTGTTTCACATCTTCTTTCTTGAATAGCTGATACTCTTATTGCATAGATAGGGACTAGTGTTCTGAGTACCTTACTTATAACAGTCTCATCTGAGATTGTTCCTCCAGAAGCTCTAATTGCACTTACACTTGCTTTGATTATTTCGACATATTTTGCAATGTTTTCATCTTCCTTCATATTCATTTTGTCAAACTGTCCTCTTAGGCTTTCTGCTTTGGCTCTTTTCACATTTGCATCACCACCATATATTTTCTTCAGTGCCACCCACATTTCATATGCAGTGGTGCAGTCTTTAATATCATCAAATTATTCATAGCTGAGAGCAGATGCAATGTCTATCATCATGGTGTTGTGAGTCTTTTTATCTGCAATGTCTTCAACAGTTAATGCGCCATTAGGAATTGTGTATTCTTCATCAATGTATTTGCATCTTGAATCACCAATGGAAGCCAGATGAAGTCGCATGAGACCTTGCCATGCTGAAAAGTTATCTCTGTTAAGCTTTGGAATTTCCCTCTTGTAAGACATCCTGATCTTTAGCTTAGGTCCTTGAAACCCTTCCTGCAAGCACCAAAAGCTCTGATACCAATTGATGGAATATGGATGAAGTGACTGAGAGGGGGGGGGGGGTGAATCAGTCAACCATAAAAACACTTCACAATTAATTCTTTGCAGATCCCTTAACACTGTTATCTATTTTAGCACTCGGTAAATAGATTGCAGTAACTTTGAAGATGCAGAAAGTATTATCAATATTATCTTTAGATATTCATCAGCACATGTATATGATTGAGAAAGCAATTAAGAACACAAGAGACACAAGATTTAACGTGGAAACCCAATATGGGAAAAACCACCAATGTATCTAGATACTGATTTTCACTTTTCTGAAGTGATGCCCGGTTAGAAGCCAACCCGGTAAAAGGTTACAAAACACACTATTAGGTGTGACCTTGTTAGAGGATTTAAAACACCCTGCAAGGAGTGGCCTGGTAAGAGGTCTTGAAAACAATTTAGTGGAATTGTCACCTTGTTAGAGGATTTATATTATGGCTGTTAAACCAACTCGGTTAAGAGATTTAGAATTCACTGTTACAATGATAAGAAGGTAACAATGAGAAAATAACCTGTATAATAATGCAACTGTCTTGCTGATTACAGATCTCTGTTCTGCATAATTCTGATCCTTTCTGATCAAATAAATCTCTGCTGCTCCTCAAGGATATCTGAACATCCTTCACAAATTTGCATATACCTTTCCTTCTTTTCTTCTATAAATCTTCTGCTGTGTTATATTTATTTTTCACATTTGACCTTTTATTTATATGATTTTGGATTAGTCAAATTGACATTATTTAGTATAACAGTCGGCTGAACTAAGTAAACTCTATTTGCAAAAATCCTTCAAGGGCTGACAGTGCTCGGTAACCATAACTTTCTATAATCTTTCGGTGACCGAGGGAACTCGGTAAACACTATCTTTTCTTCGGCAACCGAGTGAACTCGGTAAACACTAAACTTTCTTCGGCAACCGAGTGAACTTGGTAAACACTAAACTTTCTCGATGACCGACTGAACTCGGTAAACACTAAACTTTCTCGATGACCGACTGAACTCGGTAAACACTAAACTTTCTTCGGCAACCGAGTGAACTCGGTAAACACTAATATTCCTGTCTGGTAGACCGACTGAGCTCGGTAGAAGCTGATTGTTGCGGACTATGACATAGTGTGACATCAAAGACAATACATAATTGAGTAGCAATTTCCTTCAGACAATTGTTTCCAACAATCAACTCCCATATTATATAAATAAAGTTTCCCCCATCTCTCTTGAACTCTAAATACTCCCTCCAATGTTGAAATGCTTGTGAAGACCTTCATCTTTTGGCTTTGTTCTTGTAAAATGCTTACAGGCTCTTCCACAACTACCGTTTCTTGTACACTTATCAACCTTGGACTTCCATTTGTTCCCAATGGTTTACACAAGTCTTTGGTCACTTAGTGCATCATCAATTATGTCTCATTTTGGACTAGAGATCCTCAAATTACAAGAATCTAAGAAGTCACCTTTTCTTGCATTTGTGTGTCTAATCATTGATGGTTTTTCAGCTTTTACATTCCTTATGGGCAATAATGAAACAAAGCACTCTAATGGAGATCCTGGTCATCTAGCTATAGTGTCAAGAGACTTAGTATAGCAGAAAAACTTAAATGAATTAGATGTAGAAGATACAAATGGAGGCCAACAAGATGACTCCTTTTTCAAAGGTTCATTATGATAAGAAACCTTCAACATTAATCCATGCTCTTTTGACTATTGGTTGCTATGTTCTTCTATCTCATGAAATATGCATTCCACATTTGATGAAACAATTTTCACTTTTTGTTTTATTCATCTTTATTTCGTTTGCTTTCATGAGGCTCAATAGACTCTATCTTTAAAGGTTTTTATTTTTTTTGGCACGAGTTGTCCTCCCACCTCTCTTATTTTGCAATCCACCATGAAATTTGTTTCTAGCACCCTTTGATGGGTTCCCTTTCCTTTCTTCCATTTCATGAGTTTTCTTTTCTTAGATACCTATTGCTGATCCTTAATTTTACCTTCTCCATTCATACTTTCCACATCATTTTATTTGGTTAATTCATCATTTCTTACAATTTTGAATCCATGACCCGTTCTCACTTTTTTTCCCACAAATTTTTTCTCTTTTAATTCACTATCCATCTTGTGCTTTACATTTAAAGTGTGTACACAACTTCCTTTATAGGGCTTGCCTACAGATTTATGTTTTAGTTTCTCCTTATCTTTAAATTTTTCTAAGGGATTTGTTTATAGTAGACATACACTATCAATCAAGGAAGAGATTGTGATCAAGGATACACACCTCATCCATATGAGGGCATCCCTGAGAAAAACAAACAATTCTTTGTAAGAAAGAATGTCACATGATAACTTGGTAGTGAAGTGAAGAAATCTCCATTTGGCTCTGTTATGGAGTTTAGACCTTAACTCCCAAGAAAAAGATCACCAAGTATCCTCTTTGTCAACCTTCATTTTCTACTTAATTAATCTTTGATCTTGCATATTTCCCAGTAGAATCAATGAATGAACCATTTCTTCAATTTAGTAAAGAATCTCACAAAGAAAACTACCTATCTGTAGATCTTTTCACAAGCCCTTCTTGTATACAAATTTGAGAAGAAATCTAAGTTGGTGGTAAAATTTTTTTTGAAAAAAGAGATGAATCTTTTGACCATGATCAATAGAGTTCATCACATCTATTTTTTATCATCCATACCTTGTTCCAAAGCTCCCATTTTTGCACACACTGGAAGTATGCTGGAAAAGGTTATGGAATTTGGCTTTACATCTGCCAATTGCATTTTCTTAAAACTTTTAAAAGCCTTTTCAACAAATCTAGTTTGAATATATCCTGCAATCATGGCATTCCATGAGACCTCATTTCTTTGAGGCATTTTGTGAAACAGTTCACATGCCTTGTCTATGCTTTCACTTTTGGCATGCATGTCCACTAGGGTAGTTGCAACCACAACATTTGGAGAAAATCCTCTATCCTTCATGCTTTGATGGATATCTATGCCCTATTGTAGAGAGGCATTGGCTACAGTGCAACATATTTGCACCCGTAGAAAATTGTGACCCTATTTCTCATGTGATGCCATGCCTCCTCCAATGCATCCTGTCGCACAGTTCATATGCAAAATCAATTTATTTTGACAAAGTGAATATGAAAACTATATTAATATTAAAATGAAGGGACTTATCTCCTTCGCGCGCACACTGCACTTTTTTTGTGCAAATGAAATAATGAAATGAGAAATGAAATTCACCTTGTTTTTTCTACTTAGTAAGATTATGTATAATCAAGATTATATTTTATACTTAGCAAGATCTTGCTAAGCATATTAATATTAAAATCTTGCCAAGTATAATATATAATATCCTTATATCATCTTTGAAAATTATGTAATAAATACTCTCTACATAGGTACGGCACACGGTCTGACTACCGCAGGTTGTATGACATAAACATTGGAGGAGGCATGGAATCCCATGGGACATGGGGGCATAGTTTTCTATGGTGCAAATGCCTATAACTAACTTTCAAACTAGTTGCCCATTACTTCCCTTGCATTTTTTTGCACAAAAAGTTGTAAAAGTTGTCATTGCAACTTTGACAATTTTGTGTATTTGCTAACAACTAGACTCCAATCTTTAATCTAACCCCTAATGCATTGTTAAATTTTTAGGTCTCACTAAGACTACTTTAATTTATTCCTCTTTCAAACATGAAATTCCATTGGCATTAAGTGTGATAGATGTTAGCTTCCATCAACAAAAATATTTCAGATTCGTAATGGACAAGTCTTATTTCAATGACAATTATCCTTTGTTTCAGACCTCAATGAATTCTAACCAAAATCCTCTCATAAAATTAGAGTTGAAAAAATGGTTTCAAACAAATCATCCTTCTTCCACCAAGATTCTAGTCAATGTACAAGTAATGAGTCATTCCATTCAAGAAAAACCATGTCTGACAATATCAACCCAGAACAAAATAAGGAGTATGCAAAATTTAGTGATTGTATCTTCCATTAGAGCCACTTCATATGCACAGGTGATGAACATGCATATTTTCTTGAGCGCTATTGGGAGCTTACCCAACAACACATGTACTATTGTAAAAATCACCACAAATCTATTTACTATTGGGTCTAGCATATACCTTCTATGATCAACTCTTATATGCACAGGTGATGAACATTCAGATTTGCCTAAGTAGTACTTTGAGTAGTCCTCCAACACATGTACTATTGTGAAAATCATCACAAGTCCATTTGTTGGAGGGCTACTCATAGTACACATGTTTGGATGTCTGAAGGAAACAAGAGAATTTTAAGAGTCACGAGTCTTAAGATTGTACTTAATATAGCTAAGCTTCATTCAATGGTACATTAAAACATGAAACAAACCATTCTTAAACTAGATTAAACTAGTAAACCAAAGGACATACTGATTATAAGTAAACTAGTAAACCAAAGGACATGCTTTTACTACTAAGTCTCTATTTTTTGGGCATACCAATTATAAGTACTTGACATATATCACAAATGTTGCTAATTAAGGTTGGTGGGATGATTATGCTTATCCTGAAAAAAGACTGTCAAATCATTATGCTTTCAAATCAATTACCTATCGACGTATCCCTTGCAAGGGAGAGAAGTCAAACACATAAACACGGCAACTAAAAAACTTAAATGGAATACACCAAGAAGTACCAAATGATGAATGCTCAATTGTTGTAATGCCAAAGCAATATCAGAACTGTCCATTTCTAGAACTTGATTTTTCTATAGTCATAATGATTTTTCTTATTTCTTGTCTGTGCTTGGTGATAGGATTTTGAACATTGTTGACATACTTAAATGGAATATACAATACCAAATGATGAATGCTCAATTGTTGTAATGGCAAAGCATCAGAACCATCCATTTCTAAAATTTGATTTTGTATAGTCTTAATTATTTTTCTTTAGTCCTAATGATTTTGAAAATTGTTGACAAAGAGTGTTTGTTTTTTTATTATAGTATAAATGATTTTTCTATAGTCGTAATGATTTTTCTTATTTCTTGTCTTTTGTTCCTTTTTTATTTCCTATGTCTGTGCTTCGTGACATGATTTTGTCACCTTCTTTTGATGGTATATTTCATTCACTCTATGTGGAATACTATTTTTTTCACTATTTTATTTCAGCTTGATATTTCTTTCATTTTTCATATACACAGAGACTACACATGTTGATAAAAAAATGATCTATTTGATTTAGGTTTACTTTTCATTATTGTAAATGGTTAATATTTCTAATGGTACTCCTTGGTGTATTTCATATAAAAATAATCATATAAAAATAATAAATGTAGTAATGATGGTGCGGTGCATTATTGATATAGGCTCAATGACTCTTGTTAATGTGCCAAACTATCAATGTGGTGGTGGGAAGTGTGTGTTGAAGACTTCACGGACACCGAACAACCCTGGATGACAATTTTGGTGTTGTCCAAATAGAAAAAAGGTTGCTAATGTGTATATATTTAATGTTTCTAATATAAATACTATTCATTATAATATAAGAACTAATGTAGACTGGGCATCACGGGGAAATAATGGTTGCAGATACTTTAGTTGGGTCAATGAAAACTCATCTGCATCTATCTGCCCATCTCCACTTATCTGCGATGAAGGATTTGAGTGCAAAACATGTCAGGCTAGGGAAAGTTCTGAAATTAGATTTTTACGATGCCTTCTCTATATTGAAATCGCATATCTTTGTTGCGACCATATGCAGAGATGAACTCAAGAATTAGTTAGTTTAGTATTGTCATATTGTAACTAATATTTTAATATGGATATGACGTAACTTCTCTTTGCCTCAAGTGCACATATATATGGTTTACATATTTTTTTAGAATAATTCTTTGTGTTTATGGCTTAGGTGAGCCCCAATCTGCTAACAATCACATGATTTAATGTATAGTGTTTTCTTGGTTATTCCATTTGTTCCTTGACCTTGACTATGGATTGACTATCATTTTCAAGCTTGAGTGAGGCTTCATACCATGCACCGTCCGCAGATTTGTATGCAACATTGATTTAGGCTGGAGGTAACCTACATATGTCATGTAAACAACATGGTTGAATGCAATCTCGTTTGCACATTTTCAAGAGTTTTCCCACCAATTTAAGAATAAATAATGCATTGAATGTAATCTACAAATGTTGTGTGGTATGAAGTCTCGCTGAAGTTTCAGTGTCCTCCCTTTATTCTAGTACGAGCATCCTCCCTTTATTCCAGTAAGGGATTGGAATGAGTTCATTTTGGATGCAAAGGAGAAAGGGGATACTGATGAAGGGTGCTCCCCTTAATACCACAAGCACATAATAGAAATAGAGAAACAACAACAATAATATGCAAGAATAGAAAATTGGCTTCTTATTATCTCCACAAATGTGGAATTACAAACTTTCAGAATTACAATATGCAAAGCCACATGGGCATTCCCTTACAATATTCTGTAGGACAAAGCCTCGAATCAATACCCAGATCTACTACCCAGAACTATTCTGAACTGCCTAAGACAATAATACAGCCTTCCTTATATAGGCAATTTTCCACCGCCTGGGAAGGTTCCAGAATTTTAGCCAATAAGGCCGACCAAACTTAGAATTATTTTATTTTACATTTTATTACATCATAGTCGGCTCAAGATAACCTTTGAAACCCGAACAAAAATTTTGAAGAAAATTATTTTCTGCCATTTCAGGTGACCCAACTTCCAAAGACCATAAGTCATCACCAATTGACCCGATCGGCTATTATAACCCCATTTCAGAAATGCCACGAAGCGCTCTACAGGCTTGACCAACACAAGCACCTGTCACCCAAATTTTCAACCTCATCTGGGGCCTCTAAAGCCTTCAAAACTGAGTTCAAAGTTTCTGTACCCTGCTACCAATACCGAAAATCTTCAATATCTTCCAATATACACTTGATCTGGCAATGAAACTTTACTGGCAGACTTATATGACCAAAATGAACCTCCAAGAAAGAAATCAGATCATTCTGAGGACATGCAAAAATTACCAAAAATAGTAACTTTCCATAAATAGCAGCTCTGCACAAAATAGCCCTTATTGAATATAAAAATAGAAATATTTTTGGGTGATGCAAGATTGTTCTTACACCCAAGATGCTCCTGCATCAGACACCTAGGGTAATTTGAGAAGTGACCCTGTCACGACTCGGGTGTGTAGAGGAAAACCAAGACGGCTAACCTCCTCCTTTGTCAGCCATGATGAATCTTCAACAGGTCATCCTTTCTATTTGACCAGATATTCTTCATATGTCATGTTCCTTGTGCTTCTACCAACATGACTGTCCAATATATCTTCGATCTCCTTAGTGTCTGAACTAGTTGCTAGAATACTCCACTGTGCTGTTGTGATCTCATCTTCAACACCTCCTTCATGATACTCTGTCAGATCTGAAATGTTAAACACTGGTGAAATATTTAGCTCAGTAGGCAATTCTACCTCATATGCATTTCCTGAATCATGTTTCTTCAATATCCTACATGGTCCAAACTTCTTCATTTTTAGCTTGTTATATGTACCAACTAGAAACCGCTCCTTTCGCAAATGAACCATGACTTCATCACCAACCTAAAATTCCTTATACCTCCTTTTCTCATCTACCTTAGCCTTATACTATACATTCATCTTGGTAATATGCTTCCTCACCTCCTCATGGATGTTCTTCAAGTGTTCTGCAAAATCCTTAGCTTCAGCACTACTTATTTCTCCTTTATCTATCTTCCTCAATTTAGATGCATTTCTCGGACTACTTCCATATACAATCTGGAGTGGTGATTTACCAGTGCTCTTGTTGACAGAATTATTGTATGCAAATTCCGCCTGTGGTAAAGTCAAATCCCATCCTGTTGACTTATCTCCAACCAAACATCTCAGCAAATTTCCCAAACTCCTATTCACCACCTCTATCTGTCCATCAGTCTGTGGATGATGTGATGAACTAAACTTCAAATCTGTCTTCAATTTCTTCCACAATATACGCCAGAAATATCCAACAAACTTAGTGTCCCGATCTGAAACTATGGTCTTTGGCAAACCATGAAGTCTCACTACTTCTCTGAAAAACAATTCTGCTACATGAACAACATCATTAGTCTTCTTGCAGGGAATAAAATGTGCCATCTTTGAAAATCTGTCAACTACCACAAAAATTGAATCATGTCCCCGCTGTGTCCTCGGTATATCAAGAACAAAGTCCATGCTGATATCCTCCCAAGGCTTCTCTGGTATAGGTAATGGCTGATACAACCCTATATTCTACTTCAATCCCTTCGCCATCTGACATACTCGGCAACTCTGTACAAACTTCTTCACATCTTGCTGCAACTGTGGCCAATAATAATTCTCACTAACCAAACCAAGGGTTTTATCACGACCAAAATGTCCAGCCAATCCTCTGCTATGCTTCTCCTTGATGAGATTCTCCCTCATAGAACTTCGTGGAATGCACAACTGACTCCCTCTGAATAGCATATCATCCTGGATGATGAAATCCAACCATTTCGTCCTGTCTAGAGTAACAGGTTCTATACAAGCTTTCCAAGCTTCACCAAAATCAGGATCCTCTGGATATAAATTCTTGAGTTCCTTGAACCCAACCACTTCAATCTGCATTTCTGTCAGCAATAGTTGCCTTCTGCTAAGAGCATCTACAACCCTATTAGACTTTCCACTCCAGTGTTTCAAAACAAATGTATAACTCTACAAAAACTCAACCCACTTCAAATGCCTTTGATTCAATTTTCCTTGACTATTCAAATATTGCAAAGCTTGATGATCAGTATACAAAACAAACTCCTTAGGAAGCAGATAGTGCCTCCACTTTTTCAATGCCTGAACTATAGCATAAAATTTCTGATCATAAACAGAATATTTTCTCTTGGCATCATTTAATTTCTCACTAAAATAAGCAACAGGTTTACCTTCTTGGCTCGTAACAACTCCTATTGCAGTACCACTAGCATCACAATCTACTTGAAACACCTTATTAAAATTTAGAAGTGCTAAAATAGGTTGTTCTGTAACTTTTTGTTTCAACAATTGAAAACTCTTTTCTGCCCCATTAGTCCACTTAAACTCTTTTCTATCCCCTCTCATTGTTTCAGTCAAGGGTCCACAAATACTGCTAAAATTTCTGATAAACTTTCTGTAAAAGCTAGCTAGACCATGAAAAGCTCTTACCTCAGTAGCACTCCTTGGAGTAGGCCATTCAAGGATAGCCTGTACCTTCTCTGGGTCCATTTTTAGATCTTCTGCTGAAACTACAAATCCCAAATACACTAACTCTTTCTTCACAAAACTTCACTTCTTCAAATTAATCAACAATTTCTCATCTCTCAACTTCTCAAACACCATATGAATATGCATCATATGTTCCTCCAATGTCTTGCTAAAAATCAAAATATCATCTAGGTAAACAATGACAAACTTACCCAGAAATTCTTTCAGAACCTCGTTCATGAGCCACATGAAAGTGCTTGATGCATTGGTTAGCCCAAAAGGCATGACTAACCACTCATACAGTCCTTCCTTTGTCTTGAAGGCAGTCTTCCATTCATCTCCTTCTCTGATCCAAATCTGGTGATATCCATTCTTCAGATCTATCTTTGAGAAATACATAGCTCCACTCAAACAATCCATAATATCATCCATTCGTGGCAATGGAAACCTATACTTGATTGTGATCTTTTTTATTGCTCTGGAATCTGTACACATCCTCCACTCTCCATTCTTCTTTGGTGCTAATACCGCTGGTACAGCATAGGGACTCAGACTCTCACAAATCAATCCTTTATGTAACAGTTCATGTACTTGTTTGTTCAACTCCTCACTTTCTATAGGTGTCATTCTGTGTGCTGCCTTATTCGGCAAACTCACTCCTAGGATCAAGTCCATCTGATGACTGATCTTCCTGACTGGTGGTAATTCATCAGGCACGTTATCAGATACAATATCCTGAAACTCATTCAACAAATTTGCAACTTCTACAGGAACATCTTCTACTTCCTCTTTACCAGCTTTTGGAATTAAATAAAAACATACATGCTCATGCCTCATACCATCTAGGAAATTTCTTCCATCAACAAAAGTTATCCTTGCATTACCACATACCTTTTCTTTGGTCTCCTTCAATGGTTTTAGCTTATGTCGCACTCCATCCTTTGTCAGGGAATAGGTATTCGCACGACCATCATGTACAACACATCTGTCAAACTCCCATGGTCTACCCAACAACATATGACATGCATCCATAGATATGATATCACACAATACCTCATCTTGGTATCCGCCAACCTTGAACTTTACTAGGCATTGTTCATTGACCATGACCTTGTGGTCATCCTCTACCCAAGCAATCTGATATGGATGTGGGTGTTTCTATCTCTTGAGCTTCAACTTTGTCACCATCTCTTCTGACACCAAATTGTCAGTGCTTCCACTATCAATGATCACATCATAACATTTACCTTCACACTTGCACCTAGTGCGAAACATGCTCCTCCTTTGCTTAGGTTCATTCTCACCACTCAACAGGACTCTTCTGTTAATCAACATTTCTCCTCTTTCAGCATCTTCAAAATTTGATGATCTGGCATCTTCATCTACATGTGCAACTCTGGCCTGGCCTTTATTTCTCCTATCTATTCTGCCTTGGCACTAAGGACATTCAAATGCCCTATGACCTTCTTCTCCACAGTGAAAACATGTTCCACGAAAGCCTCCTCTTCCAGATCCTTGTCCTCTTCCTCTTCCTCTCTGCTCTCTATTATTCTGATCCTGGAAGTGATTAGAATTATTTCCACGCTGATTCTGACTACTACTGGCCTCATCCTTCTTTTTTGGATCTTCATTTCGGCCACCATATGACCATCCACTAGATCATCCACCGCGACCTCTTCTATTTTGTCTACTCTCGAACTTCTTGTTTAGCTTTTCCTCTACTTTTAGGGAAAATTGGTATGCCTCCTCAATACTGTTCATTCAAACCAGATTCAACTCCTCCTGAATGCTTGGCCTTAACCCATTAAGGTATCGGGCAACTTTCTCCTTATCAGCTTCTGCATGGCCTGTTCTGATGAGGAGTCAATAGAACTCCTTTGTATACTCCTGAACAGATCTTCCTGCTTGCTCCAAACTTTGCATTTTCTTTAGTAGATCAAGCTCATAATCAACAGGAATGAACTGTCACTTCAATTTATCCACCATCCGATCCCATCTTGTGATTTTATCTTTCCCTCTTCTATTTCACTCCAATTGAATTTCTTGCCACCAGATCTTCGCATGACCTTTCAGTCTGGCCTTCGCAAATTTGACCCTATCAGGATCCTCAACATCTTCATACTCAAAATATTCCTCACATTCATTGATCCAGTCGATCAATTCCTCTGGGTTAAGATTTTCAGAAAATGTAGGAACCTCAATCTTAGGTCTTTTCCCAATCTTGGAAATCGCCCGAAAAAGTCTTTCTTCCTCCTGGTTCACAATTTTAGCTTCTCCTTCTTGATATTCTTCTTCGGCTTCATCTTCACTTTCATCTCTGACATTAAGATTCATTCCTCTATGAATCTCTTCTTGTAATGCTCACACTTGTCTCTGCAGCTCTCTAACCTCAGGTGTTACAACACCAGCTCTTCTGCCACGTTCCCTTCATGGAGGCATTTTTGCGATGCGTGCTAAAACCCTAGCCACGGTCCTGGTGCAAACTGCCTCACAGTCGGCGATCTATTTACACACTCAAGAACTCCTACTCTGATACCACTTTATGAAGGGTGCTCTCCTTAATACCACAAGCACATAACAGAAATAGAGAAACAACAACAATAATATGCAAGAACAGAAAATTGGCTTCTTATTATCTCCACAAATGTGGAATTACAAACTTTCAGAATTACAATATGCAAAGCCACATGGGCATTCCCTTACAATATTCTGTAGGACAAAGCCTCGAATCAATACCTAGATCTACTACCCAGAACTATTCTGAATTGCCTAAGACAATAATGCAGCCTTCCTTATATAGGCAATTTTCCACCGCCTGGGAAGGTTCCAGAATTTTAGCCAATAAGGCTGACCAAACTTAGAATTATTTTATTTTACATTTTATTACATCATAGTCGGCTCAAGATAACCTTTGAAACCTGAACAAAAATTTTGAAGAAAATTATTTTCTGCCATTTCAGGTGACCCAACTTCTGAAGACCATAAGTCATCACCAGTTGACCTGATCGGCTATTATAACCCCATTTTAGAAATGCCACAAAGTGCTCTATTGGCTTGACCTGCGCAAGTGCCCGTCACCCAAATTTTTGACCTCATCCGGGGCCTCTAAAGCCTTCAAAACTGAGTTCAAAGTTTCTGTACCCTGCTACCAATACCGAAAATCTTCAATATCTTCCAATATACACTTGATCTGGCAATGAAACTTTACTGGTAGACTTATATGACCAAAATGAACCTCCAAGAAAGAAATTAGATCATTCTGAGCACATACAAAAATTACCAAAAATAGTAACTTTCCATATATAGTAGCTCTGCACAAAATAGCCCTTATTGAATACAAAAATAGAAATATTTTTGGGTGATGCAAGATTGTTCTTATACCCAGGATGCTCCTACATTAGATACTCAAAGAGGAATTACACCAACAAATGAGAGAAGAAGGTATAAAAATGATAGTTGAGAAACATAATTGTAGGCATCATGGTCATAATTTTTTGGAGACAACGTAATTGAGTTGTATACCCAAGTGATGGAGTGCAACTTCTGCACCTCTGATTCCAAGTTGACACTACGAGATAAAATACCATAGATAAGGAATAAATTTAGAGTGTGAAGGAGGGCCATAATGACAAAAATAATATAGGACAAACCTCAAGTTAAATGAGGCAACTAAAAACATTTTAATAAATTTTTATTATTAAATAATGAAATTTGCATATACTAGTGTTCTAAGCCCCCTCACTACATGATTTATTATTGTAATCCCCCTCTAACTTACGCATCTAGAAAATGAAACTACAACCTATTAGGATTGAGAAAAACCTTATAGAACAACAATAGCTAGGAAGGATCGCTTGCCAATATCTGTTAAATACATCTTTTGAATACATTTGTAGCTCATGAATACAAGGTGTAGCTCATGAATACAAGGTCCTCCAACAGATGTTGGCAAGTGATCCTTCCTAGTTGTTGTTGTTCTATAAGGTTTGTCTCAATCCCAATAGGTTGTAGTTTCATTTTCTAGATGCGTAAGTTAGAGGGGGCTTACAATAATAAATCATGTAATGAGGTGGCTTAGAACACTAGTATATGCAAATTTCATTATTTAATAATAAAAATCTATTAAAATGTTTGTAGTTGC
>BSBK01000400.1:2497500-2742500 GCA_027943335.1 Chamaecyparis obtusa | reverse complement strand
GTAGCTAGGTATGTCTCTTTTGGTTCTACCTTCAATATCTAGCCATAATTCCAACAACATTAACAATTTTTGGTCTAGTGTAAGTCAAATATTGTAATCTACCAACCATTGATCTGTACTTGGTCTGAAAAACACACTGAGTCTCATCATTAGTTGATATTTTATAACCAGCCACCATGGCTATACCAACTAGTTTAAAATTTTTCATTCCAAACTTCTTTAACATTTCTTTAAGATACATAGTCTGAGAAATAAAAGTGTCATTCTTGTTCTGAATTATTTGTATTCCTAGAAAGAATTTCATTTCACCTTTTCTAAATCCAAGGTAAAGTAAGTATTTGTCTAACCTTGCATACCAAGTCCTTGGAGCTTACTTCAGTCCATATAGTGCCTTCTTCAACTTGCATAGCATGTCTCCTATTAATATGATTTAGAATAAAGCGGGGGGGGGGCTTAGTTGTTCCCAGGTCTAGATGTATAAAACAAACTTTAAAACACTTCAAAAAAATTAGATCTGATAGCCAAAACTAATCGGTCACTACTGAATGCATATCAGAAAATATAACAGTGCAGTCCACTATCCAATAGTATTTAACTTGCAAAACACAGAAATGTTCAAACCAAAACATTCACACAATCATTAACACCATGATTTATATTGGAAACCCAATTTGGGAAAAACCACTTTGTAACATGTTACTGATATTTTCACTCTTCTGAAGTGAGCTCTGTAAAAATCCAACCCTGTCAAAGGTTTACAAACACACTATTAGGTGTGACCCAGTTAAAGGATTTCAACCACCCTGTTAGGAGTATGCCTTGTTAAAGGACTTAAGTACATTCCATTAGAATGCAACCTTGTTCAAAGGATTTATACAAATGACTATTAGGTCAACCTTTATTAAAGGATTTGAATTGATACAATGGTTAGAAAGTAGCAGCAGTGTTTGATCTAAAAACATACAACTCACTTTATAAATAATAGATCCAATTCTTACAAATATATATGTTGGCTTACTCACTGTGATTCATTTCCATCTCCATCACTGATCCGCTTGGAAATCCCTTCAAGAAATCACAACTCCTTCTCCTTCAGCCCTTTTTGCTTATTCAGTCAATAACAACAACAACTCCAACATCCCCTTCTCAACCTCTCACTTAGGTTTCCTTAATACCTCTTTGATAGGTCAATCCAACTTTTTCCACTTAATCTCCTCCATAGATCTTAGGGTTAGGTCAGATTCATTGAATCCTTCCAAAATTATGTTCATCATCCATCCTTCTAGAAACATCTCAAATCTCACTATGAAATTGTAATAAAATAGTTTATATTGGATTAAATTGTTCCATACAATGAATAAATAAAGTCAACACGATTTACATAATCCAAGAATTCAACTATGTCGGCTAGGAATCTGAATTCTTCCTCAAATGTAAATTACTGACACTCAGTCAATACTGTGTTCAACTCCTCGGTCATCACTGGGTATCTTGGTCACCACTAAAACTATTTCCTCAGCTAATACTTTCTTTCTCGGCAATAAATTGATGTTCAGTCAACATTGAATTTACTCTGCATATACTAGCTCTGTCGACACGAACATCACTCGGCTTAAACTAGATTTCTTCACTTTTTCTTGGTTAAGCCTACTTGTTTAGTCTTACATCTTACTTAGATAAGCAATACATTATCTTATCATTGTGCCACATAATCAAGTACCCATTGAAGTATCAAGATAACTCAACCTTTCCTTAGGTACTATTTTTATCAACCTTGCCCTAATCCTTCTCAACAACCAATAGATATAGTACTTTGTGAGATAGCAAAAATCTTACTAGTTAAGGTTTGACATCAATGACAATACAAAAATTACTTCAATTGCGGTTTCCAATAATCTCCCTCTTTGGCATTGATGGTAACACCATATGAAGAACACATGATTCACCAACCAATCCAAAACTTGTCTGTACATCAGAAATATTTATAATATCCTTAGCTTCATTCTGATTCAGAATCAATTAGCCTTGCTTGCATGACTGTCCACACAATAACTTCCACTTGATCTCTTCTTCACAATAACTTCCACTTGATCTCTTCTTTGTTCCTTTCCTCTAAATCTCTCCCTCTTACTTGTTTTTCCATGAAATCTCACCATGTGTTATCATCTTATTCATCTCCCTCTTTGACAATAATGCCAAAGAAGAAACTATAACATACATTTTTCGGATGTAGATGTCATCTTGTCAGTTCAGTAACAATATTTCTCCCTCTTTCATCTTTCTTATGACTTTTATATCTTTGTTGTACTTTTCACAACTCTAGGCTGCTCCTAAAGTGTGACCTTTCTCTGCATCAATTTGTCAGATACTCTTTGCAGCACATTTGATGCAGTGCTCCTAGCTTGACTAGGCAGCCTCAGTGAGGGGAAGAACCCCTAATTTTCCTCTCAGATATTCATGAGCTTCTTTAGGTAAGGCTTTAGTGAATATGTCTCCTAGTTATTCCTTTGTATTCACATATTCCATTCTGACCTCTTTATCTTGTACCAATTCCCTCAAGGAATGATACTTGATGGTGATGTGTTTGGTCTTTGTGTGCATCGCTAGATTCTTAGATATGTTGATGGCACTTGTGTTGTCATAGTAGATGACAACTAGTTCAGTGATCTCTTCTTTCATACCTACCAATAATTTCTTTATCCATACCAAGTTTGAATAGTTCACTGCTACAACAACATACTCGGCTTCAGTTGTAGATTGGGAAATGCAATTTTGTTTCTTGCTTGTCTAGGAAACTAATCTTTGCACAAGAAACAAAACTCCACCAATAGTAATCTTTCTATAATCCACATTTCCTGCCCAATTTGTATCATTATAGACTCTCAGTTCAAATCTTTCATGCTTCTTGTAATAGAGTCCATAATCTGCAGTCCCTTTTAAATATCTCATTATCCTTTTTACAGCCATCATGCGAGTTTCCTTAGGATTGGTAGAGAATCTTGCCACAATACCAACTACTAGAGAAATATTTGGTTCGCTATGAACAACATACTATAGTTTTACAATTATGGACCTATACAAAGTCTAGTTTACTTTAGCAACATCATTATTTTTAGACAATTTTTGTCCGGTAGCCATGGGAGTACTTACTAGCCTTGAATCCTCCATACCAAATGTTTTCAGTTTCTCATGAACATATTTAGACTAGATAATGAAAATACCTTTCTCCATCTAATATACTTGTAAAAGAACAAAGAATTTTATTTCCTCAAACATTGACATTTCAAATTCAGTTTGCATTTCATTTGAAAATTTCTTACATAGGGCATCTTGTCCACCAAATATGATATCATCTATAAAAATCTTAGCTAACAAGATTCTTTTACCTTCATCTTTCATGTATAGATTATTGGTGCTATTTGTCCTTGAGAATCCAATCTATATCAAGTAATTGTCCAACCTCTCATACCATACTCTAGGGGCTTGCTTTAGTCCATAGAGTGCCTTGTTCAATTTGCAAACCATGTTTCTCTTGTTTGGATCAACAAATCCTTTAGGTTGTTCAATGTACACTTCTTCTTCTAATATACCATTTAAAAATGAAGACTTGACATCCATTTGGTATACCTTGAAATCTTTATAGGCAACATATGCAAGTAGAGTTCTTATTCCTTCCAATATTTCTATAGGGGAAAATGTCTCCCCATAGTCTATTCCTTCTTCTTGTGTGTATCCTTTGCATACTAGCCTTGCCTTGTTCCTTGTGATTTGTCCATGTTCATTGAGCTTATTTCTGAATACCCATTTTTTTCCAATGACATTTTTGTTTTCTGGTCTCAGCACCAAAGTCCAAGCATCGTTCTTCTCTATTTGGTCTATCTCCTTATTCATGGCTTGGATCCAGTCTTCATTTTATAATGCCTCCCTTGTTGTCTTAGGCTCGAATTCACATAGTAAACATGTACGGTCTCTTAAATTTATTCTAGTGAGAACTCCAGTTTCTTTGTCTCCAATGATTTGTTCAGGCTTGTGATGTCTCCTTACATATTGTGCCAAAATAGGTTCTTCTCTCTTTTCTCCTTTCTCTTCAGGTTCAACAATAAGATTGTTAGATTCAGCTTTTGAATTCTCAGCAACCTCTTCCTGATACTCGGAAGCTTCCTCCTATCGCTCAACATTATTTCCTTGTCACTCGACATTGTTTCCCTAATGCTCGACATCAGGTGCAATTTTTTCACTAGCCTCTCCTTCTTCTATATAGCCAAAAGATCTATAATCTTCTGGATCTCTCTTGCTTTCCTGTTCATTTTTATCTACATATTCATCAACCTTGACATTTACACTTTCCACAATTTTGTTAGTGTTAGAGTTCAAACACTTGTAAGCTTTGTTTTTTGTGGAATAACCTAGGAATATTCCCTCATCACTTTTAGCATCAAACTTTCCATTCCTATTGACTTTTAGTATATAGCATTTTCTCCCAAAAATTATAAAGTACTTTACATTAGGTGCATTCCCATGCCATAACTCATAAGGTGTAACATTTGTACCTTTTTTTATCTATACTTGGTTTAGGGTATAAAGAGCTATACTTACAGCTTCTCTCTGGTACTTTTGTACAACATTCTTCTCGATCATTAGTGTTCTTGCACAATCCATGATAGATCTATTCCTTCTCTCTCTTATACCATTTTGTGGAGGTTTTCTAGGTGTAGACATCTATCTCGTGATTCCTCTATCAGTGCAAAACAGATTGAACTCATTTGATATGAATTCTCCACCTCAATTAGATCTCAAACACTTCAGGTTCCTACCTGTCTCCTTTTCAACCTTTGCCAAATACCACTTAAAAATTTGAAAAGCATTATATTTTTCTTTTAAAAACATTACAGTCATCATTCTAGTGTAATCATCAAAAAATAGAATAAAATATCTAGCACCACAATAGCTTTTTACACCCATAGGTCCATAAAGGTCAATATGAACCAAATCTAAAACATTTTCAGAAGTAAAAGTCTTTCTCTTGAAACTAGACTTTGTCATCTTACCCAATGGACATTGTTTGCACATTATATTATCAGGTTTCTTCAATCTCGGTAGTCCTCTCACTTTCTTATTTTTACTAATATCTACCAGATTATCAAAGTTAACATGACATAGCCACTTATGCCATAACCATATATCATCAAGTTGTTCAATCAAACATGTATCTTCAGATAGGTTTAGATAGAACAAATTACCTCTTGTCTTTTCTCCACTTCCAAATAGTTCACTAGTGGCATCAAATATTTTAGCTTTCTTATGATGAAATTCCACTCGGTAGCTAGTGCTATTAAGCTATGCAACACTTAGAAGATTATAGTTAAGACCTTCAACCCAATAAAAATTTTCACAAGTGATCTTATCAGTCAGTGTAATCAATCCTTTACCCTTAACATGAGACATGGTGCATCATTACCAAATTTAACACTTCTACCTTTGTAAAGATCTAGGGTATCAAACTTACTTTTGTCACCAGTCATGTGGTGTGAGAAACCACTATCAATAATCCACTTATCATTTTTGTTCACATAGGATATAAGTGCAATTTTTTCATCCTCATCAGACTCATCTTTCATAGCAACATGGACTACTTAAATTTAAAAATCACCACTATCAGTGTCAGTTTCTTCTTTAGCAATATAGCAGGATTTCTTACCTTTGTCTTTGTAGTCCTTGTACCTTCGGTAGCTTTTGTCTTCTCTTTTATCTTTGTGCTTGCTATATCTTTCCTCATCCTTGTCATCCCTATCACTTTGTTACATGAGAAACATATGATAGGGAGTGTTGAGATTTTTAGGATCACTACAAATGTAATAGAACTGTCTGTATTGTATACGGTATGTGTTTTCCAAATACAACAATTTCTCTTATTTATATTGGGAAAGAGGCTATGAGAGACATGTCCCTTCATGGGACATGTCTATTCATTTTATAATGTTTCATTAATCAATCATATATTAGAATAATATAAATTTGAATAATATATATTAATAATAATATATATAATATATATATATATATATATATATATATATATATATTATTATTAATCAATATCTAAGTATTATATGTATTCTAAGTGATCATATGACTTAAGCTACAAACATTAACACTCCCTCTTAGCTAGGGAGGATGATCAAATAGAATGTGTTGTGGTCTCTCTTGTCAACACATATGACCCTAACTATAGCCATACAAAATATCAACACTCCCTCTTAGCTAGAGAAGATAAAATCCATCGAGGTAATAAATCATTAATTTTGAAAGAGAGGAGATATCACCCCACTGTGATATTAGAAGATATGGTATATGCAAGAATATCAAATCATGTGATGTTCACCATAGCTCATAAATATCCATGGTATGTCTAATGACAATAGGTCTCATGATGTATGTCATATGGATACTAAGTTTACATAGGGACATGTCACTGTGTGATATGTTTCATAGGGTCCAATCAATATGTAATACTAAGTTTAGAAGGATCCTAATATGATTCATATGAATACTAAGAAATCATATATTACATAATTCATGATATGAAGTATCACCTAATATGTGATACCAAGCCTAACATGTGATATCAAGTTTTACATATCACCTAACATGTGATATGAGGAATCACCTAACACGTGATACCCAGATTTACATATCACCTAACATGTGATATGAGGAATCACCTAACATGTGATACCCAATTTTCAATATCACCTAACATGTGATATGAGGAATCACCTGACATGTGATACCTAGTTTTCAATATCACCTAACATGTGATATGAGAATCACCTGACATGTGATACCCAATTTTACATATCACCTAACATGTGATATGAGGAATCACCTTAGATCATGATACCTAATTTTCATACCACCTTGATATGAAGAATCACCTTAGATCATGATACCTAATTTTTATACCACCTTGATATGAGGAATCACCTTAGATCATGATACCTAATTTTCATACCACCTTGATATGAGGAATCACCTTAGATCATGATACCTAATTTTCATATCACCTTGATATAAGGAATCACCTTAGATCATGATACCTAATTTTCATATCACCTCAGATCGTGATACAAGGATATAGTAAATAAGAACATTACATTCCATTTACATATAACCCTATTATGGTATGTGCACAGACATATAACTATCTACCATAATGAATCTTTATTACAAGATTGTCACCTTGTAACATCAAATACAAGGGTTCATTGTCAAAAAGTCGTCATCTTTCTCCAATATTCACAGGAGGGCCCTTAAGTCCTAGAGTCACACACATGAAATCCACCTTGACTCAGAGGGTGGATCCATCATGACTGATGCAGGAGCATCCTGGGTGTAAGAGCAATCTTGCATCACCCAAAAATATTTCTATTTTTGAATTCAATAAGGGCTATCTTGTGCAGAGCTGCTATTTGTGGAAAGTTACTATTTTTGGTAATTTTTGTATGTGCTCAGAATGATCTGATTTCTTTATTGGAGGTTCATTTTGGTCATATAAGTCTGCCAGTAAAGTTTCATTGCCAGGTCAAGTGTACATTGGAAGATATTGAAGATTTTCGGTACTGGCAGCAGGGTACAGAAACTTTGAACTCAGTTTTGAAGGCTTTAGAGGCCCCGAATGAGGTTGAAAATTTGGGTGACGGGCGCTTGCACAGGTCAAGCCTGTAGAGCACTTCGTGGCATTTCTGAAATGGGGTTATAATAGCCGATCAGGTCAACTGGTGATGACTTATGGTCTTCGGAAGTTGGGTCACCTGAAATGGTGGAAAATAATTTTCTTCAAAATTTCTGTTCGGGTTTCAAAAGTTATCTTGAGCCGACTATGATATAATAAAATGTAAAATAAAATAATTCTAAGTTTGGTCGGCCTTATTGGCTAAAATTCTGGAACCTTCCCAGGCGGTGAAAATTGCCTATATAAGGAAGGCTGTATTATTGTCTTAGGCAGTTCAGAATAGTTCTGGGGTAGTAGATCTGGGTAATAGTTCGAGGCTTTGTCCTACAGAATATTGTAAGGAATGCCCATGTGGCTTTGCATATTGTAATTCTGAAAGTTTGTAATTCCACATTTGTGGAGATAATAAGAAGCCAATTTTCTGTTCTTGCATATTGTTGTTGTTTCTCTATTTCTGTTATGTGTTTGTGGTACTAAGGGGAGCACCCTTCATCAAGTGGTATCAGAGCAGGGGTTCTTGAGTGTGTAAACAGATCGCCGACTGTGAGGCAGTTTGCACCAGGACCGTGGTTAGGGTTTCAGCGCGCATCGCAAAAATGCCTCCACGAAGAGAGCGTGGCGGAAGACCTGGTGTTGTGACACCTGAGGTTAGAGAGTTGCAGAGACAAGTGCGAGCATTGCAAGAAGAGATTCATAGAGGAATGAATCTTAATGTCAGAGACGAAAGTGAGGATGAAGCCGAAGAAGAATATCAAGAAGGAGAAGTTGAAATTGTGAACCAGGAGGAAGAAAGACTTTTTCGGGCCATTTCTAAGATTGGGAAAAGACCTAAGATTGAGGTTCCTACATTTTTTGGAAATCTTAACCCAGAAGAATTGATCGACTGGATCAACGAATGTGAGGAATATTTTGAGTATGAAGATGTTGAGGATCCTGATAGGGTCAAATTTGCGAAAGCCAGACTGAAAGGTCATGCGAAGATATGGTGGCAAGAGATTCAGTTGGAGTGAAATAGAAGGGGAAAGGAGAAAATCACGAGATGGGATCGAATGGTGGATAAATTGAAGCGACAGTTCATTCCTGTTGATTATGAGCTTGACCTACTGAAGAAAATGCAGAGTTTGAAGCAAGCAAGAAGATCTGTTCAGGAGTATACAGAGGAGTTCTATCGACTTCTCATCAGAACAGGCCATGCAGAAGCTGATAAGGAGAAAGTTGCCCGATACCTTAATGGGTTAAGGCCAAGCATTCAGGAGGAGCTGAATCTGGTTCGAATGAATAGTATTGAAGAGGCATAGTAGTTTTCCCTAAAAGTAGAGGAAAAGCTGAACAAGAAGTTTGAGAGCAGACAAAACGGAAGAGGTCGCGGTGGACGATCTGGTGGACAGCCATATGGTGGCCGAAATGAGGATCCGAAAAAGAAGGATGAGGCCAGTAGTAGTCAGAATCAGCGAGGAAATAATTCCAATCACTTCCAGGATCAGAATAATAGAGATCAGAGAGGAAGAGGAAGAGGACAAGAATCTGGAAGAGGTGGCTTCCGTGGAACATGTTTTCACTGTGGAGAAGAAGGTCATAGGGCATTTGAATGTCCTCAGCGCCAAGGCAAAATAGACAGAAGAAATGAAGGCCAGGCCAGAGTTGCACATGTAGATGAAGATGCCAGATCATCAAATTCTGAAGATGCTGAAAGAGGAGAAACGTTGATTAACAGAAGAGTCCTGTTGAGTGGTGAGAATGAACCTGAGCAAAGGAGGACCCTGTTTCGCACCAGATGCAAGTGTGAGGGTAAATGCTGTGATGTGATTATCGATAGTGGAAGCACTAACAATTTGGTGTCAGAAGAGATGGTGACAAAGTTGAAGCTCAAGAGACAGAAACACCCACATCCATATCGGATTGCCTGGGTGTAGGATGACCACAAGCTCATGGTCAATGAACAGTGCCTGGTAAAGTTCAAGATCGGCGGGTACCAAGATGAGGTGCTATGTGATATCATCTCTATGGATGCATGTCATATGTTGTTAGGTAGACCGTGGCAGTTTGACAGATGTGCTGTACATGATGGTCGTGCGAATACCTATTCCCTGACAAAGGATGGAGTGCGACATAAGCTAAAACCATTGAAGGAGACTGAAGAAAAGGTATGTGGTAATGCAAGGATAACTTTTGTTGATGGAAGAAATTTTCTAGATGGTATGAGGCATGAGCATGTATGTTTTGCTTTAATTCCAAAAGCTGGTAGAGAGGAAGTAGAAGATGTTCCTGTAAAAGTTGCAGATTTGTTGAATGAGTTTCAGGATATTGTATCCGATAACGTGCCTAATGGATTACCACCAGTCAGGAAGATCAGTCATCAGATGGACTTGATCCCAAGAGCGAGTTTACCGAATAAGGCAGCGCACAGAATGACACCTGCAGAAAGTGAGGAGTTGAACAGACAAGTACATGAGTTGTTACAGAAAGGATTGATCCGTGAGAGTCTGAGTCCCTGTGCTGTACCAGCGGTATTAGCACCAAAGAAGAATGGAGAATGGAGGATGTGTACAGATTCTAGGGCAATAAACAAGATTACAATCAAGTACAGGTTTCCATTGCCACGAATGGATGATATTATGGACTGTTTGAGTGGAGCTATGTATTTCTCAAAGATAGATCTAAAGAGTGGATATCATCAGATTCAGATCAGAGAAGGAGATGAATGGAAGACTGCCTTCAAGACAAAGGAAGGACTATATGAGTGGTTAGTCATGCCTTTTGGGCTAACCAATGCACCGAGCACTTTCATGCGGCTCATGAACGAGGTTCTGAAAGAATTTCTGGGTAAGTTTGTCATTGTTTACCTAGATGATATTTTGATTTTTAGCAAGACATTGGAGGAACATATGATGCATATTCGTATGGTGTTTGAGAAGTTGAGAGATGAGAAATTATTGATTAATTTGAAGAAGTGCAGTTTTGTGAAGAAAGAGTTAGTGTATTTGGGATTTGTAGTTTCAGCAGAAGATCTAAAAATGGACCCAGAGAAGGTACAGGCTATCCTTGAATGGCCTACTCCAAGGAGTGCTACTGAGGTAAGATCTTTTCATGGTTTGGCTAGCTTTTACAGAAAGTTTATCAGAAATTTTAGCAGTATTTGTGGACCCATGACTGAAACAATGAGAGGGGATAGAAAAGAGTTTAAGTGGACTAATGGGGCAGAAAAGAGTTTTCAATTGTTGAAACAAAAAGTTACAGAACAACCTGTTTTAGCACTTCCAGATTTTAATAAGGTGTTTCAAGTAGATTGTGATGCTAGTGGTACTGCAATAGGAGCTGTTATGAGCCAAGAAGGTAAACCTGTTGCTTATTTCAGCGAGAAGTTAAATGATGCCAAGAGAAAATATTCTGTTTATGATCAGGAATTTTATGCTATAGTTCAGGCATTAAAGAAGTGGAGACATTATCTGCTTCCTAAGGATTTTGTTTTGTATACTGATCATCAAGCTTTGTAATATTTGAATAGTCAAGGAAAATTGAATCAAAGGCATTTGAAATGGGTTGAGTTTTTGCAGAGTTATACATTTGTTTTGAAACATAGGAGTGGAAAGTCTAATAGGGTTGCAGATGCTCTTAGCAGAAGGCAACTATTGCTGACAGAAATGCAGATTGAAGTGGTTGGGTTCAAGGAACTCAAGAATTTGTATCCAGAGGATCCTGATTTTGGTGAAGCTTGGAAAGCTTGTACAGAACCTGTTACTCTAGACAGGACGAAATGGTTGGATTTCATCATCCAGGATGATATGCTATTCAGAGGGAGTCAGTTGTGCATTCCACGAAGTTCTATGAGGGAGAATCTCATCAAGGAGAAGCATAGTGGAGGATTGGCTAGACATTTTGGTCGTGATAAAACCATTGGTTTGGTTAGTGAGAATTATTATTGGCCACAGTTGCAGCAAGATGTGAAGAAGTTTGTACAGAGTTGTAGAGTATGTCAGATGGCGAAAGGAGTGAAGCAGAATACAGGGTTGTATCAGCCATTACCTATACCAGAGAAGCCTTGGGAGGATATCAGCATGGACTTTGTTCTTGGTTTACCAAGGACACAGCGGGGACATGATTCAATTTTTATGGTAGTTGACAGATTCTCGAAGATGGCACATTTCATTCCCTGCAAGAAGACTAATGATGCTGTTCATATAGCAGAATTGTTTTTCAGAGAAGTAGTGAGACTTCATGGTTTGCCAAAGACCATAGTTTCAGATCGGGACACTAAGTTTGTTGGATATTTCTGGCATACATTGTGGAAGAAGTTGAAGATAGATTTGAAGTTCAGTTCATCACATCATCCACAGACTGATGGACAGACAGAGGTGGTGAATAGGAGTTTGGGAAATTTGCTGAGATGTTTGGTTGGAGATAAGCCAACAGGATGGGATTTGATTTTACCACAGGCAGAATTTGCATACAATAATTCTGTCAATAGGAGCACTGGTAAATCACCATTCCAGATTGTATATGGAAGTAGTCCAAGAAATGCATCTGAATTGAGGAAGATAGATAAAGGAGAAATAAGTAGTGCTGAAGCTGAGGATTTTGCAGAACACTTGAAGAACATCCATGGGGAGGTGAGAAAGCATATTACCAAGATGAACGCACAGTATAAGGCTAAGGCAGATGAGAAAAGGAGGTATAAGGAATTTCAGGTTGGTGATGAAGTCATGGTTCATTTGCGGAAGGAGCGGTTTCCAGTTGGTACATATAACAAGCTGCAAATGAAGAATTTTGGACCATGTAGGATGCTGAAGAAGCATGATTCAGGAAATGCATATGAGGTAGAATTGCCTAGTGAGCTGAATATTTCACCAGTGTTTAACATTTCAGATTTGACAGAGTATCATGAAGGAGGTGTTGAAGATGAGATCACAACAGCACAGTGGAGTATTCCAGCAACCAGTTCAGATATCAAGGAGATTGAAGACATACTGGACAGTCGTGTTGGCAGAAGCACAAGGAACAGGACATATGAAGAGTATTTGGTCAAATGGAAAGGACGACCTATTGAAGATTCATCATGGCTAACCAAGGAGGAGGTTAACCGTCTTGGTTTTCCTCTGCACACCTGAGTCGTGACAGGGTCACTTCTCAAATTACCCCGGGTGTCTGATGCAGGAGCATCCTGGGTGTAAGAGCAATCTTGCATCACCCAAAAATATTTCTATTTTTGAATTCAATAAGGGCTATCTTGTGCAGAGCTTCTATTTGTGGAAAGTTACTATTTTTGGTAATTTTCGTATGTGCTCAGAATGATCTGATTTCTTTCTTGGAGGTTCATTTTGGTCATATAAGTCTGCCAGTAAAGTTTCATTGCCAGGTCAAGTGTACATTAGAAGATATTGAAGATTTTCGGTACTGGCAGCAGGGTACAGAAACTTTGAACTCAGTTTTGAAGGCTTTAGAGGCCCCGGATGAGGTCAAAAATTTGGGTGACGGGCGCTTGCGCAGGTCAAGCCTGTAGAGCGCTTCGTGGCATTTCCGAAATGGGGTTATAATAGCCGATCGGGTCAATTGGTGATGACTTATGGTCTTCGGAAGTTGGGTCACCTGAAATGGCGGAAAATAATTTTCTTCAAAATTTCTGTTCGGGTTTCAAAAGTTATCTTGAGCCGACTATGATGTAATAAAATGTAAAATAAAATAATTCTAAGTTTGGTCGGCCTTATTGGCTAAAATTCTGGAACCTTCCCAGGTGGTGAAAATTGCCTATATAAGGAAGGCTGTATTATTGTCTTAGGCAGTTCAGAATAGTTCTGGGGTAGTAGATCTGGGTAATAGTTTGAGGCTTTGTCCTACAGAATATTGTAAGGAATGCCCATGTGGCTTTGCATATTGTAATTCTGAAAGTTTGTTATTCCACATTTGTGGAGATAATAAGAAGCCAATTTTCTGTTCTTGCATATTGTTGTTGTTTCTCTATTTCTGTTATGTGTTTGTGGTACTAAGGGGAGCACCCTTCATCAATGACTCATCCCAAAGGGTGAAACAAGGGCTTTCACCTTAGACTTCTCTTTCAAGGAGAAGAATGCAATAGCATACAAGATAATAGATCATAGATATTGAAACTCTTTTTCATCTAAGGCTTCATTCTCCAACATTCCAAGTTTATCTAGAAGGTACATAACCTTACCTCTAGCAAGAAACTTGGTGATAATATCAGTCGTATGTTCTGTAGGGATAATGTACCTTGAATAGCATACTTATGCACTATATCTCTTATATAGTTTGCATCAATCTAGGTGAACCCCAAGCTATGTAGGATATAGCATAAACCCTTAAAGTTCACCTCCTCATCCAAGGTTGTTTTAGATAAACTATCACACTCCCTCTGAATCTACTATCAACCATCTATGAGCAAGTCGTGTCTTTTTTCTTTAGTCTACATTAAGATCTTTTCTTGAATTCCTAACCATCTATCTAGGAATATCATCTCGAAACCATCTCGATATGGTTTACTCCCTCTAAATTAATATGACCAAGATCCTTGGAAATCAAATAAGGCATATCCTCTAGATGTGCTGACTCCCTCTGAATCTTGAAGTACTAACATCAACATTTAACCTTCTCATCCAAGGTTTCCTCTGATGGTTCATCAAACTTCTTCTGAATGTGATATCAACCTTCTGACCTTCTCATTCAAGGTTTCTTCTAATATTTGTTAGACTCCCTCTAAATCTCATACCAAGCCTCATTTTTCCTACAAGAGAATCCTCAGAAGAGATCAAGGCAAATAGCTCTCATAGTACGTATTGAAATAAGGGAATAAGAGAGAGACTGACATAATACTCAAGGATAATTCTACATAAAGATATAAGATCATTCCAATGTAATATAGATAAATATCTAATTTAAATATATACTTGAATATATATGCACGCACACACACACACATACACACACACACACACACACACACACACACACACACACACACACACACACACACACACACATATATATATATATATTCAATCTTCTAAGTATATAACTTTAATCTATGATTTCACATATTATTATTTTATATATATATAATCACCATATATGTACATTTATATCTATCCATATAGATAAATTAATAATAATTATGAACATTGTATAGTGAAGAACATATATTATTAAAATAACAAATTATACTTTCTTTTACCTTGTCATGTCATGTCCAGTGATTGTCTCACTTTCTTTTATATTTTGTTATTATTATTATTATGTTTGGTTCCATCCAATTATAGTGTTGTTCCAAATGCTGACTTAATAAATGCAGTAGTGGTGTGGTTAGCAACAGCCTTGGCCAACATGTTCTTGCCGGTGCCAAGGTCCATAGAGTAGCATGCTGTGGGGAGGATCAATTTTGATCTGCTTATAAAGATCATGGTGTGTGAGACTTAACTCCACCACTTCATAGATCTCCTATTTTTGAATGTCACATTCACCAATATTAGAATAAGCCACATCAGGCTTCTCAAAATGTGAAAGAAGTGAAATAGAAGAGTCTGCTTCTAGTGGCACGATGTCAAGGAGGGCATTGGAGTGCTTGTGAAGGGAAACAGACACAGAGGCCTTAAGAACCTCTTTGTTAATGGTGCTTAGGATTCACACATAATAGTTGGAACTCACTATGCCATTATTCGGATCTACCATCTCCATAAACTTCCCAATCACCAGCAGCACATATTGTATATGCTTAACTTCCTCTTGCACCCTCAGAAGTTCCCTCTTCAGATTCTTTTGTTCTTCCTTCACGTATTCCTGCTAAATGTTGATGAACTCCAACTATCTCTCAGGGATTTCATCTTGATGTACATGTCCTCCTCCTCCATGCTCTTTGATGATCTCGAACCCTACACCCACTGCTGAGGGCTTGGTGGTCCCTCTGGCATAGATTTGGGCTTCATTACCATGGTGGAGATTGAGGATTCAGAGATTTGTCAAGTTGGAAATGTCGCTAGGAATCAAGCTGGATAAATTGTTATCATAAAGCTGGAGCTCTTGAAGCTAGTGTAGTTTCCCTATCGATTGTTTAATGGGGCCCATGAGCTACCTGAACATACCCAATCTTTGAATCCCATGAATTTGATAGCCAGAAGCCATTCTCATTAATAAAGCTCCCCGTCTGCAACCCCAATAGAATCGCATTAAGGTGCACATCAAAATTCATGCCTTCATTGAGACTCCCACTACAAGTCTTATAAATCACACTATTATCCATGATGCCAAAGAAATTAACCTTATCAAAGTGTATGGACCAGTCATCCATCTGGATTCTCATAGCACGTGTCCTAACATAGACCTGATAAATTAGTCTCTGAGTGTTGCGTACACAATTCTAGTAGTCTCTACTACCGAGGTCACCCTTTCACTGGTAAAGCCCATAAATGGAATCATTCCTTGATGTGCCAACACTCCCATTATAGTACTTCATGTTGGAGGCCTGGCTCACCAAAGTCCCCATCAAAAACTATAGATTGCTATCATAATTGTTGTTCTCTATATAAATATCCTATGAGCAACCTTCATATATGAAGGTCTTCAAGGACACACACACCTTTATCTATGATTGAAATATCTCCAGGTTTGGCTGATAAAATATTTCCATTGTTTCATAAATACTTTCCTTGCACCGATTTAATATATTCACACCAATTATAATTAAAATCATCCTGGCTATCATGGACGACACCTTTAATTGAATACAAATTTAATACACCAGCACCAATAATAAAACATTCAATACTTTCAATTTACATATTCATATCTTCTATAGTGGCATGGTCCAGATATATTAAAATAAACTTGCTAAATCTTGCTTGTGTATAATGAATAGAGCCTTCAAAATATTATTATGATAATATTCAGAATGTAAATAATTACTATTTGAATCAGCCCTTGATAATATTCCCAATATTTCATTCAAGTGGATGTGATGTTAATGTGACCTCTGCCATGGTTTGTCCACTTCAGAACTCTTTTTATTTATGTCAATCGATATTTCAGATGTCTTTGATTTTCTCTATTCTCCATTTGTAGCCTGACTTGGCTCTGATACCATGTTGATATTTTTAGGATCACTGCAAATGTAATAGCACTGCTTGTATTGTATATGGTATGTGTTTTTTAAATGTAACAATCTCTCTTATTTATATTGGGAAAGAGGCTATGAGAGACATGTCCCTTCATGGGACATGTCTATTCATTTTATAATATTTCATTAATCAATCATATATTAGAATAATATAAATTTGAATTATATATATATATATATATATATATATATATATATATATATATATATATATATATATATATATATATATATATATATACAATATATTATTATTAATCAATATCTAAGTATTATATGTATTCTAAGTGATCATACGACTGAAGCTACAAACATTAATAGGGAGTTTACCTTTATACTTTCCTTTTCCCCTTTTCAATCTTCTAGCCATAAGAGCTTCAAGATCCTCTAGTTCTTCATTAGAAGTGTCACTACCACTTTCACTCTCATTGATGCATCTTTTATTTTCTTTCTTAGACTTGTTCAAAACCAATTGTGACTTGAATGTAGATTCAACATTAGCAACAGTGAATTTATCATAATTAGAAAGGTCAAAAGAAGTAAGCTTGCCAACAAGACTTTCCAAAGTAAGAGCATTACTAGGGTTACATCCAGATTCTTGAATTGCTGAAATTTTGATGGCATTAATAGGATGCAAAGTTCTCAATACTTTTCCAATAGCATTAACAACTTCTTTTATCCTACCACAATACTGAGCAATATTCTCACCTTCTTGCATTTTCATTTCATCAAATTTACCTCTTAGGCTTTCAGCTTTTTCCCTTAGTATATTTATGTCACCTCCATAGATGTTTGCAAGAGTGTCCCACATTTTCTTTGCATTTGTGTAATCTTTGATGTCTTCAAATTCAGGATAGCTTAAGGTAGATGCAATCTCCAACATTCCTTGATTATGCTCTTGTTCAGCTCTCATTTCCTCGGCAGTCAGAGGTGAAATAGGTGTAACATAGTCATGCTCAATATAATACTTTGTTGAGTCACCAATACTAGCTAGATGTAGTTTAATTAGACTAAGCCATGCAAGGAAGTTCTCCTTATTTAGCTTTGGTTCCTCCTTCTTATACATCCTGATCATTTACTTCAAGTACCTTTTGTATGCACCATAAAATGGTCGCCTAGACTTTGGGCCCCATTTATTTAATCTATCAATATCAATTCTTGAATCAATATTTGTCATACATTCAAATCAAATTTATTGATCAAATCATAAATATTTCAATTTTCCCTAAAGTTTGAATATCCCATCAATTTTTAATTAAAAGAAATATATCCCTTTTTAATAAATAAAATAATATTATTTAATTGAAATTAATATTCTTTGAATGAAATAATGTTATTTAATTAAAATCCTCTTTTAATTAAATGGTTTTATTTTATTGAATTAATATTCATTTCTAAATTATATAATATTACCTTATTTAATTAAAAGAGATATTATTCTTTAAAATTAAATAAATGAAATATTCTCTCAAAAGATCTCCTGTGATGAAAAAGGAAACAAATTGAATAAAAATAAAAGAAAATAAAATGTAATTCCATTTTATTACAAACCTTCTAAAAATGATGATTGTTTCCTCTTTTTCATTTATCCCACATTGCTTCTACTTTCACATTCGAATCCAACTTTTCCTATAAAAGGAGACCTCTCATGCTCATTCAAGGATCCCGAATTTTGATATCGAACTTATGCTGCAGAATTTCATAGCTTGTAATCATTTAGCATTTCAACTTGCACATTCACATTTTAGATTATTTGCAAATCATTTTAGTTTAAATCCATTACATATAGCTTAATTTCATTTTCAATAAATTAGTTTAGCTTAGTTTGCATGGCAAATCATTTAGAATAGTTTCATTTAGATCAACTCAAATCTCTCATTCTGAGTTGTATTTGCATGGGTAAAATAGGCTGATCTGAGGGGCACATTCAAACCATGCTCTTCTCAGATAGAGAGCTATGGGTCATTTTGTGAGAACTCACTATTGAGCACTCTCGCATACAAAGACTCATAGAAGTGTGATCACACATCTGTGCACACACCTTTAAACTTATTCTCTATAAGCACCAATAGCTCTGATACCAATTGTTAATATGATTTAGAACAATAGAGAGGGGGGAGGGGGGTAATAAGTTGTTCTCAGGTCTAGATATATAAAAAAAACTTTAAAACACTTCAACAAATTTAGATCTGATAACCAAAACTACTTGGTCACTACTGAATGCATGTCAGAAACATATAACAGTGCAGTCCACTATCCAATGGTATTTAACTTGCAAAACACAAAAATGTTCAAACCAAAACCTTCACACAAGCATTAACACTAGGATTTATAGTGGAAACCCAATTTGGGAAAAACCACTTTGTAACATGTTACTAATCTTTTCACTCTTCTGAAGTGAGCTTTATGAAAAGACAACCCTATCAAAGGTTTACAAACACACTGTTAGGTGTGACCCGGTTAAAGGATTTCAACCACCCTGTTAGGAGTGCACCTTGTTAAAGGACTTAAGTACATTCCATTAGAATGCAACCTTGTTCAAAGGATTTATACAAATGACTGTTAGGTTAACCTTGATTAAAATATTTAAAGTGATACAATGGTTAGAAAGTAACATCAATGTTTGATCTGTAAACATGTTGTAACTCACTTTGCAAATAATAGATCCAATTCTTATAGATATATATGCTAGCTTACTGACTATGATTCATTTCCATCTCCATCACTGATCTACTCAGAAATCCCTTCAATAAATCACAACTCCTTCTCCTTCAACCTTTTCTTCTTATTCAGTCAATAACAACAACTCCAACATCCCCTTCTCAACCTCTCACTTAGGTTTCCTTAATATATCTTCGATAGGTCGATCCAACTTTTGCCGCTTAATCTCCTCCGTAGATCTTAGGGTTAGGTCAGATTCATCGAATCCTTCCAACATTATGTTCTTCATCCATCCTTCTAGAAACATCTCAAATCTCTCTATGGAATTGCAATAAAATAGTTTATAATGCATTAAATGCTTCCATACAATCAATAAATAAAGTCAACATGATTTACATAATCCAAGAATTCAACTATGTCAGCTAGGAATTTGAATTCTTCTTCAAATGTAAATTACTAATGCTCGGTCAATACTGTGTTCAACTCCTCGGTCATCACTGGGTAGCCCAGTCACCACTGAAACTATTTCCTTGGCTAATACTATCTTCCTCAACAATAAACTGATGTTCGGTCAACACTAAATTTACTCAGCATATACTGGCTCGGTCAACACTAACATCACTCAGCTTAAACTAGATTTCTTCACTTGTGCTCAGTTAAGCCTACTTTTTTAGTCTTACTTCTTACTTAGATAAGCAATATATTATCTTATCATTGTGCCACATAATCAAGTACCCATTGAAGTATCAAGATAACTCAACCTTTCCTTAGGTGCTATTTTTATCAACCTTGCCCTAATCCTTCTCAACAACCAATAGATATCTATAGCAACAATCTTACCTAGTAAGGTTTGACATCAATGACAATACAACAATTTTTTCAATTACAGTTTCCAACAGTCTCCATCTTTGGATAGAAGAAATCCATCAGGTTGTTCTATATACACTTCTTCTTCAAGATCCCCATTCAAGAATGCAGATTTCACATCCATTTGATATACCTTGAAGTCTTTATGTGCAACATAAGCCAAGAATAATCTTACAACCTCTATTCTAGTAACTAGAGAAAATTTCTCTTCAAAATCTATTCCTTTTTGTTGTGAATAACCTTTACATACCAATCTTTCTTTGTTTCTTACAACAGTTCCTTCTCCATTCATTTTGTTTCGGAAAAGCCATTTAGTTCCTATTAAATTTTTTTCTTTAGGTCTAGGAACCAATTCACAAGTGTTATTTTTCTTTATCTAATCTAATTTTTCTTTCATGGCATTTATCCAAGATTCATCTCTACAAGCTTCATCTATAGTCTTTGGTTCAACTTGAGAAACAAAACAAATTTCTTCTCTAGCCTTTGATCTAGTCATTACTCATTGATTTGTATTACCAATAATTTTATTATCAGGATGATTCATCTTTACATACCTCAGAGTCTTAGGAACCTTACTAGCCTCATTTGTATCATCATCACAAGTCTCAGTTTCACATTGAGTCTCAAAAATTTCTTCTTCTTCTATAGCAGAAGCCTCTTTGGTCTATGTATCCTGATTATAATCATACATTCTTTCTTATATCTGAAACCTTTCATCTATCTTTACATTTCTACTTTCAATAATATTTCTTAAGCTTAGATTAAAAAATTTATAAGCGTTTCTATTAGTAGAATAACCAAGGAAAATGCCTTCATCACTTCTAGCATCAAACTTCCCTATCCCATCATCTCTCTTGATATAGCACTTACTACCAAATATTCTAAAATATTTTACAATAGGAGTATGATCAAACCATAATTCATAAGAGTTCTTACTTGTACCTTCTCTAATTTGAACTCTATTCAATGTGTACATTGTTGTCCCAATAGCCTCTCTCCAATGCACATGAGATATATTTCCTTCAAGCAACATAGTTCTAACAACATCAAGTATGATCCTGTTTCTTCGCTCTACTATCCCATTTTGTTGTGGAGTCCTAGAAGCAGATGTCTTTCTTTGTATACCATTCTCTTCATAGTATGAATTGAATATATTTGAAGTAAACTCACCACCTCTATCTGACCTCAGACATTTTATTTTTAAACCTGATTCATTCTCTACTTTTTCTCTGAATATCTTGAATTTATCAAATGCTTCTGATTTTTCTTTCAAGTAACCCACATCATTCTAGAAAAGTCATCAACAAAAAGTATAAAATACCTTTCATCATAGTATTATCTTGTCCTTGTAGGTCCACATAGGTCTGTATGTACCAGATCCAACTTTCCTTTTGATGTATATGTTTTTCTTTTATAACTGCTTCTAGTTTGTTTTCTCATAACACATTCTCTACATACAGTGTTAGATGGTTTTACAATCTTCGGTAGATCTCTTACTACATTAGTCAAACTTGCCTTCACAATATTATCAAATTTAACATGACAAAACCTTCTATTCCATAACCAACTATCATCTACCATCACAACAAAATAAGAGGCTCTAGATGTATTTAATTCAAATACATTACCTCTAGATTTTGTACCGGTTGCATCAGTTTTCGTGCCTTACATCTGATAAAATATTTACAATTATTGAATTGTAACTAAAATTATTTATCCATCAACTATCTAACACTCAAAAAGTTGTGCTTAAGTCCATCAACAAGTAGTACATTATTAGTATTAGTTTTTCCATCCAGAGTAATAGATCCTAGAATCCTATGATAGGTTTAGGAAGATTGTCTCCAAATCTCACAACACCACCATCAGACTTCACTAAATTAAAAAACTTATTTTTGTCTCCAGTCATATGATTTGAACAACCATTGTCTATAATCCATATAGATTTATTATCAACATGTGATGCTAAATCCTTTTCCTCATATGTTGCTTCGTCTTTAATAGCAACAAATCCAATCTCCTCATAATCTAAATCATCATCATCAGAAATACCTTGACTAGCATAATTATATTCCTTATCCTTTGAATAATTAGACTTGAAAAACTTAGGCTTGTACTTAGGAACTCTTATAGGACATCTAGATGAAAAATGAGCTACCTTATTGCATGAAAAGTATTTGAAGGGTAACTTTCCTTCAAATTTACCCTTACATCTCTCTTATCTTCTAGAAATCAGTGAAACAAGTTCATCTATCTTTGTTTCATCTGCTTGTATATGTTCCCATTCCTCAGCATATTTACCAAGCTCTTCTTTTAGGTTCTCACTACTGGTGCTCAGAAGAGCGGGCATTATCCTCTTTTGTGCAGATGCTTTGAATGCAGATTCAACTTTAGGTATAGAATCTCCCATTTCAACAACTTTAAAGGTAGTTATCTTTGCAATCAACATCTCTTTGCTAAAGTTCAGAGTCAAAGGTATAGTTTCTTGTATAGATATAGCCTTAGTCTTGTAAACAAGTGTTAATGATCTAAGGATATTCACAATGACTTCTTCTTCATCATAAGTGCCTCCACAATTTATGATTCCAACCATAACCTTTGTAACCCTTTGAACATAAGCCCTAATGCTTTCATCATCCTTCATTTGTAGATTCTCCATTTTTGTTTTCTAGTTATGTAACTTCAATTTTTTGGTATACTTGTCTCCTTCATATAGTGCTTCTAATCTTTCCCAAATCTTGTGTGTAGAATTTAGATCTTTAACCGTAGTAAATTCTCCTTCAGAGAGTGTCTTGATCAATGCTTCCCTTGTGACCATGTTATATGAAAATACCTTATTTTCATCATCAGTAGCTTTTGACAATTTATCCTTAGCTTTCATAGCAACCTGATTCTTTGTAATCAGCCAATAGTCAATGCCTAAACATAGCAAATGAGTTCACATCTTATTCTTCCAACTGTCAAAGTTTTTAGGATCAAATTTTGGACTATCCTTCCTATAGAATGTGATCTCCAAGATCACCTCAAGCTGTTAATCTTTCTCTCTATAGAATAGAAGCTCTGATACCAATTTTAAGGAGTAATAGACCACAATACAGCTAAGAGGGGGGGTGAATCAGTTGTATGATAAAATATTAAACTTTAAACTTTGAATAGTGGCAATATCAAATCCAATGAACACAATGAATGTCAACACAATAACATAATATTTGGGTTTCGGGGAAACCCTATTAAAGGTTAAAAACCCAATGGGAATTAGCACCCACAAATGATGCACTGAGAGTATAGTATTCTTGTTAGAAAATCTAGACTTGTTAGGATCTTATTAAAGCATTATAGTACATAGTTCTTGTTAGAGGAAATACCCTATTATGAGTCAAAAAAAGAGGGTAGGCTCACTTCCCAAAGAAGGCTAAGTCCACCTTCAGAACACACTATTCACAACACAAGTGTATATGAGGAAATACACAATCCTTGTGAACTGTCTAACATCAACTGTCTTTGCTTGATCAGTTCCAATGAAGTACATACAATTCTCTTCTCTACATCTAGTAGGTACAAGCTCATAGCTTCCACAATCCTCTTTCACATCACATACATCTCATCCATATCTTTTCCAAAGAAAATATATTACATATATACCCTATTACATTCTACATGATCAAGTCGGCCCATTAGGCTTTCCTAATATAAAAATAATTACATAAACCCTTGCTAAGATACACACAGTATCTAAAACAAGTATATAATGATTACATTACAACAATTAAGAACTGACATCCTTAATTTGTTTTCTCCAACCAAAATACATGCTACATCTTCTGAAGTCAACTCCCAAATAAAACTTCTTCAGATCACTTGCCTTAGCTAAGATCATCTCACCTTCCGTCACTTGCACTGACCAATGAACATTCTTTAGTACCCTTTCTATCATCCCTCAAGCTCACATACACTGAATCCATACCTTCTATAAGATATACCAGAAATATAGAGACTCACTCTATCAATTGTTGGAAAAATGGCCAGCACTCCCGTCAGGATTCGTGACATGGTTTAACAACCTCTTGTGTCTTCTATAAGTCTAGTGGTTGTATCGGACATTCATAGGTCGATCTTTTGGTGCAACGACAACCACTACTTGTAACAAGTGGTATCAGAGCTTGGTCATAGGTTTGAATCTCCTCAGGTAACGTTGAGGGGGAGATTGTTGGAAAAATGGCCAGTGCTCCCCTCAGGATTCATGACATGGTTTAACAGCCTCCTGTGTCTTCTATAAGTCTAGTGGTTGTATCAAACATTAACAAGTTGATCTTTTGGTGCAACGACAACCACTACTTGTAACATCAATTTCTACTATCACAGTCTAGTAACCAGTCTTCACCAAAATATTTGTAACTCATCCAATATGAAACATTACATAATGCGATATTGGATAGAAGATCACAACATCTTCATGTACTCACATCTGACTTCGCACATCCTGAAACATCTATACAGTGTCGGTACATTGTAATAACCAACCTATTCCCTTGACAGAAACATATGTTGACATCAATGACAAAATACTAATGACAGCAATAGTAGCTCCAACATCACTCAACATAGTGATTAAACATATTAAATGTATCAACTATCTCCCCAATGCATTAGCAATCTCCAACAAAACCAAAGTGAAAAAAACTAAACTAGCATAATCGCTTGGTTTCAAAAACCCATGAGATAGTATTAGGTTTAACCAGCATAAAAAGTAAAGTATACCATGTAGGGCTAATAACTGCAATTAAAGTCTTAAACTTAAAATTGTAATAAAAAAAACTATCCCAAGAATTGGTCTTGAAGTTAGCAACACCACTATTCATAGCACCACCCTGGTCCAGCAACAAATTCATTTGTCATCCCATAAGTGCCTTGAAAGCAATAGGTCAGCCCACTCTTCATTCATGAATTTGAAGAGATCATGATTTTCATCCACAGACTCCTTCCCATCTGAGGCCTTCTCATTTAACAGTCATAGGGTTGTTGATGAAGCATGCATAACCTTGAGGGAAAAATTTCTAACATCAACCAGTCTCCTGTTGGTGTTGTCCAGGTCATGAGTAAGTTTGGCCACTGTATTCTCTAGGTAGGCAATTTGGTATTTGATTCTTCCCAACAAGCCATCACCCTTAGCCATTTCGGTACTTTAATTCATGGTGTCTTTTCCAGCATTGGGGTACTTGTCCTCCATGTCCTTCTCAACCAAAGAATTTTGATTGTCATCTTTACCCTCCTCATGATTAGATAAATTCTTAACCTCTCCTCTACAGGGAGATCCTAATGCAAGGGTAGTATAAGGAGATGGGCCAAAGGCACACCCTAACCAAATCCACCTTGCAGAGATCACACTTAGAAGCAACAAACACATAGTGAGAAAGAGAATGAAAAATACTTCATATATTTATCTCAATTTATCCTTACATGTCAGGCTATAAGGCCTTCCTGGTTTAGGCCATATATTACAATTCAAGTACAGAAGTCCTCCAACATGTGAGGATCTGCAATAATCTTCCAACTTCTAAGTTCTATCTTCTAACTGAAATGACTCCTAAAACTACAACCAAAGATTATATTATATACAAGAGGCTACCGAACAAGTCAGCCTTCAGATCCACCATTAATGGAAGGCATGACCAGATCTAGGTCCACATGCTTCCCAATGATAGATACCATCATTAAATCTATGACCATAATTTATTGCAAGAGTCAACCTCAATAGGAAACTAAAACAAACAACTCGATAAGAAAGGATAACAGAGCATTAGAGAGATAACCGACCAACCCCGATAAACAAAGGAAACCAAGCAACACCGAACCAACTCGATCAAAGAAGGAATTGAGCAACATAGGAAAACACAAACATGTTTTTGGTGACACAAGATTGCCAAGGACCTGAGATGCTCTTGCATCAAACACCTGGGATTATTTGAAATGATTCTCTGAATCATGAAGTAGGCACAACCTGAGCTGAATCCAACTCATATTATAAAATCCATAAACTATCTTCAATCAATCTATTCTTCCACTTTACCAGATATTCCATATATTGTTTTCCTCTTGTACTTCTACTAATTCTTTTCTCCAAAATCTTCTCAACTTCGTCCATATGTTTCTTAGGATAGTCATTTGGTACTGTCATTTCTTCATCTGACTCATGATACTCATACAAATCAGAAAGGTTGAAAATAGGTGATATATCCATGTCATCAGGTAACTCAATCTCATAAGAATTTCTAATTTCAAACCTCTTCAAAATCTTACAACAAGGACCAAACTTCTTCATTTTTAGCTTCCCATATGTTCCAATAAGAAATCTACCTTTCTTCAAATGAACCATTACTTCATCACTGACTACAAAAGTCTTATGTTGTCTTGATCTATTAGCTCTATCTTTGTATTTCTGATTACTCATTTCCAGCTTATGTTTCACATCTTCATGCAATGTCTTCATGTACTCTGCAAACTTTACTCCAACACTTATCTTTCTCTCATCAATAATATCCCTCAAATTTGATATACCTATTGATTGTATGCCATTTACAATTTCAAAAGGTCTTTTTCTAGTACTCATATTCACTAAATTATTGTATGCAAACTCTTCTTGTACCAACATAGAATCCCAATTACTTGGTGTGTCTCCAACTAAACATCTCAAAATATTATGCAAGCTTCTATTCATAACTTATGTCTATCCATTAATCTCTAGATGAAATGTAGAACTATATTTCAACTCAGTGCCAAACTTTCTCCAAAGGATCTTCCAAAAGTATCCAACAAATTTACTATCTCAATCAGAGATTATACTCCTTGGTAATCCATGTAATTTGAAAATTTCCTTAAATAAAAGATCTGCTATATGTACTACACCTGATGTCTTTCTACAAGGTATAAAATGTGCCATTTTAGAAAAGCTATCCACAACAATAAATATACAATCATTACCTCTTACTGTCTTTGGTAAGCCAAGAACAAAATCCATACTGATGTCAATCCAAGGTTTCTCAAGGATAGAAATTGGTGTATACAATCTAGTATTCTGACTTACTCCTTTTGCAACTTGACAAACTCCACAACTTTTCATAAATTTATGAACATCCTTATACAACTACGACCAAAAGTATTTCTCATTAAGAAAATTCAATGTGTTATCAACACTAAAATTTCCATCCAAACCACTACTATGTGTCTCCTATTAGGAATGAATGCTAAATGGTTGGCAGCCATTCTGTAGTAATTATTGTTGCATTCATGACTATGATTGTCATTGATGTCAACACAGTGATTTACCGGACTTGTAGAGAAGTAGACAGAGTTTGGATTAGCGCACGTGGGATATTGTAGTTGGAGCTATGTGATGTTGAGTATATATTCTTTGATATGTTATATGTCTATAGTTAAGAGTACAAATAGTAATTCATTTATTCATGGAAGTTATGATTATTTTGGTGGAAGTAGTATTTAGGGAGTGTTCCTGAGTAGCGGTTTGTGGAAATTAGATGATATCTCTCAATCAAGATGGAATCTAGTTTTGTGCAATTAAAGGGAATTTGAAGACACATTGATAGTGACATGTATGATAGTGCAAACTTTGAGGTTGCACGAGTGAAGAATTATTGTAGTTGGAAGTCGATAAATTTGTGTAATTTTGATGTAGCATGTGGAAACTTTTATGTTGTAATTGTATGCCGACTCATTTGTAATTATTTGAGTGTGGTATAAAAGAAGGAATTTGTTTCCTTGTTGTAATATGGTTGAATATGGTTGGATGTAGTGTTGTACGCATGAAGTGAAGAAAAGAGCTAAATGTGAAAGCGAATTTGAGAAGGAAGACATGCAAGGTACAAAGATCTAAAATTGAGATCTGGTGTAATAGTGAGTGTGGTTTGACATAGATAGAGAAGAGGGAACATATTATTCTATTGATTAATAAAATGATTATTTGGATAGTGTGTTTAGTGATCTTACCCTGAAGTTGTTTGGGTAGTGGGTCCTTCTATCTTCCATAACTCTTAACAGGGTTAGAATCTTTTAATGGGGATTCAAAATCTCCTAACAAGGATTCATATGTACTAAATGTATTTCATAAGACTCCTAATAGAGTCCATCATTTCACAAGGGATATTCATATTAGTGCATCTTTTGTGGGCATCATTCCCATCGGGGTTTACTCTTTGATCAAGAGGTTCCCTAGTCAACATATCTTGTGTCATTGTGTCATTGTGTATGAATATCTTTCTATGGTTGGTAATTATATTGATTACATGGTTTAATGCTATTGAAGTTGATAAAATTTATAATTATCTGATAACTAATTCAACCCCCCCCAACTCTGTTAGGAGTTATGGAAGACAAAAGGACCCACTGCCTAAACAGCTTCAGGGTAATATTACTAAACTCACTATCCAACTAATCTTTATATTACTCAATAGAATAATACCAATATATTACTGATCTCAAAAATTCAATACTCCTTCTTTGATTGTGCTGAACCGTACCTACTGCTTCTTTAGATCTCAATACCAGATCTCTATACTACGCATATCCTCTTTCAACAATTTCACTTTCACAATTTCTTCATACACACTTACATTTAATACACTACTTCTTACAACAAGGAAAAAATTCCTTCCTTTATATCACACTCAAGTAATTAAAAATGAGTCAGCATACAAATTACAAAATAAAAGTTTCCACATGTTATACAAAAATTACACAAAACTATCGACTTCCAATTAAGATAATTCTTCACTCGTGCAACCTCAAATCTTGCACTCACATCCACATCACTATCAACATTTCTTCTACTACCTCATAACTACGCATGATCATATTCCATCTGGATTAGGAGATATCATCCAATTTCCATAAACCGCTACTTAGGAACACTGCCTGAATACTGCTTTCACTGATTTCTTGATAACTTTCATGAATAAATGAATTTCCATTTGTGCTCTTAACCATGATCTTATAACACATCATAAAGTAAGTCCTCAACATTTCATAGCTTCATCTTCAATATCCCAAGTGTGCTAACTCAAACATTGTCTTCTTCTCTACTAATCTTTAGTAGATTACTGTGTTGACATCAATGAAAATCACAGTCATGAATGCAACAAAAACTGCTACAAAATGGTTGTGAATACTCCCCCATAGGATATATTTAGCATTAATTCCTAACAATCTCCCTCATTGGCACTGATGGCAACATAGATGAAAAAACATCCAAGTTTCATAAATCCAACACTGCAACACTGCTGCTCTGAAAATGCTTTCAAGTCCTCTTCATCAATAAAATCTTGCTTCATTTTCCTATTCAATTCTCTCCAATAGATGGTTTTTCATGTATACTTCTCCCCCATTGACATCAATGACAGATTTTTCATCATTATGTCAATCAATAACTTCAACGTCAAAAGACACTGTTTAGAAAATACATTCACTAGACTCCTCGTGACTCAGCTTAGATACACCTACTCCCCCATAGATGAAGTACCACCATCTGGTCTAGAATAAAGATAGAGCTCATACACTATTGGATGGATGCAAAAATTTTCATCACTTCTCAAGAGTAGGCTGGGGCATAACTCCAAGCATACCTCTTAGATACTCAAATGTATCCTTAGGAAAAGGTTTAGTAAATATGTCTGCAATTTTCTCCTTTGTGCTTATGTACTCAAGTCTGACTTCTTTCTCTGCAACTTTCTCTCTCACTAAATGATACTTTATCTCTATATGCTTTTTCTTATAATGTAACACAAAATTCTTAGACATACTAACTGTGCTGGTGTTATCACACTATATAACAATAGGCTCAACAAATTTTATTCCAATATCCTTCAGCATTTGTTTCATCTAAATTATCTGATTACAATTATTTTTTTTTGCCACATACTCTACTTTTGCTGTGCTTTGTGAAATACAGTTATATTTCTTGCTTAGCAAAAGAAACTAATCTTCCTCCAAGGAAAAATGCTCCACCACTGGTGCTCTTTTTATCATCAACACTACCTCCCCAATCAACATTTGTATATGCACATAGGGTAAAATCATTATATTTTTTATACCACAATCCATACTCAATTGTGCCTCTTAAGTACCTCAGTATCTTATGTACTACTATTTAATGTGATTCTCTAGGTTCAGCTTGAAATATTTCTACAATTCCAACTAAATGTACTATATCAGGTCTTGTATGAGTCAAATATTGCAATCCTCAAATCATAGATCTGTACTTCTTATGTTCCACTATAGGAGTCTCATTTGTGCTAGATAACTTATGTCTAGTTACCATAGGTGTTCCAACTGGCTTACAATTCTCCATTCCAAATCTCTTTAATAAATCATTCAATTACTTTGTCTGACTTACAAAGATACCATCACTGTTCTATGTTATCTATAATTCTAAAAAATATTTCATTTCACCAAACATACTCATTTCAAATTCAGTCTTTATTTCATCTACAAATTTATCACTGGCTTCATCTTCTCCTCCAAAGATAATATCATCAACAAAAATAACTACAACCAACAAACCATTTTCAATTTCTTTTGTATACACGTTGCTATCAGTTGGGCCTTTTGCAAATCCTAATTTCAACAAATACTTATCCAATCTCACATACTAAATTCTAGGTGCTTGCTTTAGTCCATATAAAGATTTCTTTAGTTTACATACCATGTCTCCTTCTTGAGTCAAAGGAAAACCTTCATGCTACTCAATGTAGACATCTTCTTCCAATTCTCCGTTTAGAAATGCTGACTTCACATCCATCTAATACACTTTGAATTTCTTGTAATTTGCATAAGCCAAAAAAATTCTTACTGCTTTAATTCTTGCTACTGGTGCAAAAGTTTCTTCATAGTAAATTCCTTCTTGCTGTGAGTATCCTTTACATACCAATCTTGCATTGTTCCTCACTACTTCTCCTTGTTCATTCATCTTGTTTCTGATTACCCATTTTATTCCTATAACATTCTTATCTTTAGGTCTAGGGACCAATTCCCATGTCTTTTTCTTTTCAATCTGATCTAGTTCTTCTTTCATAGCTTTAATCCAATGTTCATCTTCATAGGCTTCACTAGTAGATTTAGGTTCAATTTGAGAAATCAAACATAACTGTTCTTGTACCTTCTTTTGAGTCTAAACTCCTTTGTCTATGCTTCCAATAATCTTCTCAATAGGATGATTCCTTGATAAATTCCTATTAGGTGTTATTGTCGTAGTACTTGTTTCTGCTATAGGTTCTTCAATGGTTCCTTCACTGTGGCTTTCATTCAAAAAATCACTGTCAATTTCATAGAATAATTTAGTGATCTCTGGATTAGATTTAGGATGAGCTTCTTCATCTGATTCATAATCAAGCATTCTTTCCTGAATTTTGAACTTTTCATCAACTTTAACATTTACACTCTCAACAATAGTCTTAGTTCTCTTATTGTAACATTTATAAGCTTTTCTCTTCAATGAATATCCAAGAAATATACCTTCATCACTTCTAGGATCAAACTTTCAAATGTCATCATCTCTCTTAATATAACATTTGCTTCCAAAAATTCTAAAATACTTAACTGATGGTGCATGTCCAAACCATAGTTCATAGGGTGTCTTGTTTGTGTTGTCTCTGATTTGTACTCTATTAATTGTATACACTAATGTGTTCATTGCTTCTCTTTAGAATATCTTCACCAAGTCTTTCTCAAATAACATAGCTCTTGCTACTTCAGTCACTGACATGTTCCTTCTTTCTATAATACCATTTTGTTCAGGTGTCCTAGGGGCTGAAAATTGTCTCTTAATACCATTCACTTCACAAAAAATGTTAAATTATTTTGAACTAAATTTTTCACCTCTATCTGATCTCAAACATTTAAGCTTCATTCCAGATTCATTCTCAACTTTGTTCTTAATGATCTTAAACTTATCAAATGCTTCATATTTTTCTTTAAGAAATGCAATCCACATCATTCTTGTAAAATCATCAACAAGAATCATAAAATACCTTTCTCCATAGAATCCTCTAGTCATTATGGGACAGCTCAAATCAGTATGAACAATCTCCAAATTCTCTACTATTGTAAACTTCTTGCTAGGAAATTAGCTTCTCTTCTATTTATCCATCACACATTCCTTGCAAATCATGTTAGTAGGCTTCATAATTTTAGGAAAATCTCTTACTACAAGTGTAGTACTCACTTTCACAATGTTATCAAAGTTTATATGATAAAATCTTTTGTGTCATAACCAAATGTCATCAATCTTAGTAATCAAACATGTCATCTCAGTAGAATTCAATTGAAATACATTACCTCTGGTTCTAGATCCAGTACCAATCAAATTACCATCCTTGTCTTTTATCACACAAGTTTTCTCAGTAAACCAAACTTGATACTTGTCAACTAGTTGTCCAACACTCAAAAGATTATGTTTCAAACCATCCACAAAGTAAGCATCATCAATATTAGTCTTTCCATCAAGAGTAATAGATCTGATACCCTTAATCAAACAAGGTGCACTATTTCCAACTCTAACAACTCCTCCATCATAATTGTTAAACTTTATGAACTTTTTCATGTCTCTAGTCATATGATGTGAACAACCACTATCTATGATCCAATCAAATTTATTTTCTACTTGAGAAACTAAAGCTTTTCCTTCCTTAATTTTAGTTTCAAAATTTTCATCTTTAATTGCTACAAATCATATATCATCATTATTCTCAGTATCACTTTCACTTAAAGTTTTCTACACACTGGCTTCAAGTTCTTCATCATTAGCATAATAACATTCTTTAGATCTTCTAGGCTTAAAGTTGTTTCTATACTTATTAACTCTCTTAGGACATTTAGATGCAAAATGACCATATTCTTGACAAGTCCAACATTTAAAAATTTTATTACCGTCTGGTTCTCTCTTCACAAGCAAGGAAATACCTTCTTCAATCTTTCTGTCTTCTTCATTTCTAGATAGATTGTTGCTAGAAAAATCTCTGCTTACATTGATGCTTCTTGACAAAGTAGGGTGAACACTAAGAGCACTGAATGTTGTCTCCATTCTAGGTATGTCTCCTAATAACCTCAGGTTCATCTCTGCTACTTCCAATCTTCCAAGAAGAGTCTCTCTTGTAAAGTTTGTAGTACAAGGTATAACTTGTTCAATCATTTGTGTTGTCTGCTTAAATGCAGGAGTCAACGTCCTCAGAATTTTCCATATCACTTCATTCTCTGTCTTTGTTCCTCCACAAGATTTTATACTTGCAACAATTTCTGACATTCTACCAATATAGCTTCTAACATATTCATCTTCCATCATTCTTATATCTTCAAATACACATATCCAATTATGTAATCTGACTTTCTTTGCATGTTCATCACCTTCAAAAGTAGACTGTAAAGCTAACCAAATTTCATGAGATGTTTTTTGATATTTTACCTGATTGTACTCATTCTCCAGAAGGGCTAACAAAAGTTCTTCTCTAGCAAGTATGTTACACATGAATAGATCTCATTCTCCATCAGTACAATCTACAATTTTTTCCTCATCAATGATAGTCTTCTCATTATTTGTGATTAACCAATAACCTAGTCCTAAAAAAATTAGGTGTTTCTTCATCTTTTATTTCTAGCTGTCAAAATTTACTCCATCAAACTTAGGGCTTTCTTTCCTGAAATGATTCACCATGGATCTCCTTAAGCTATTAAACTTTTCCTTCAAGGACCTGTCGCTCTAATACTAATTGTTAGAAAGTAAAGTCCACCAAGATAACTGAGAGGGGGGCGGTGAATTAGTTATTAGATAAATACAAATTTTATCAATTTCAATAGATTTTAACCATGTAAGCAATGTAACCAATAATCATAGAAAGATATTCATACACAATAATAGAATGACACAAGATATTTTGACTAGGGAACCTCTTAATCAAAGAGTAAACCCTGATGGGAATGATGACCACAAAAGATGCACTAATATGAAAGTTCCTTGTGATAGGATGGAATTTTTTAGGAGTCTTATGAAATACATTTAGTACATATGAGTCCCTGTTAGGAGACTTTGAATCCCTGTTAAAAGATTCTAACTCTGTTAGGAGTTATGGAAGACAGAAGGACTCACTGCCCAAACAGCTTCAAGGTAAGATCACTGAACTCACTATCCAACTAATCTTTATATTACTCAATATAATAATACCAAAAGATTACTCATCTCAACAATTCAATACTCCTTTGACTATACCAAACCACACCAACTACTTCTTTAGATCTCAATACCAGATCTCTATACTTCGCATATCATCTTTCAATAATTTCGCTTTCACAATTTCTTCATACACACTTACATTCAATACACTACTTATTAAAATAAGGAAAAAATTCCTTCCTTTATACCACACTCAAGTAATTACAAATGAGTCGGCATACAAATTACAAAATAAAAATTTCCACACATTATACCAAAATTACACAAAACTGTCAGCTTCCAATTAAGATAATTCTTCACTCGTGCGACCTCAAATCTTGTGCTCATTTCCACATCACTATCAATATGTCTTCTACTTCCTCATAACTTTTCATGATCATATTCCATCCTAATTAGGATATATCATCCCATTTCCACAAACTACTACTCAAGAACACTGCCTGAATACTGCTTTCACTGATTTCTTCATAATTGTCATGAATAAATGAATTTTCATCTGCACTCTTAACCAAGATCTTATAACACATCATAAAGTAAGTCCTCAACATCACATAGCTTCATTTTCAATATCCCAAGTTTTCTAACTCAAACATTGTCTGCTTCTCTGCTAATCTTTAGTAGATTACTATGTTGACATCAATGACAATCACAGTCATGAATGCAACAACAACTACTATAGAATGGCTATGAATACTCCCCCATAGGATATATTCAATATTCATTCCTATTAGAATTCCCTTGAATTATATGCCCTAGGTTCAAAAATATATTCTCATAGGCTAGAAGAATATCTTCTAGGATTCAGCACATAAACCCCGAACTGGTTCTTCACATACAAGTCCTTCAACTCTTCACCTTGCATAATCTTGCACTTTTATTTCCTCTATCTTTTCAAGTCTTTCCTTGACAAAAAATAGGTTTTTTATCTTTCAAATTGTTAGGAATGAATGCTAAAGTGGTTGGCAGCCATTCTATAGCAGTTGTTGTTGCATTCATGACTATGATTGTCATTGATGTCAACACAGTGATTTACCAAAGACTTGCAGAGAAGCAGACAGAGTTTGGATTATCACACATGGTTTATTATAGTTGGAGCTATGTGACATTAAGCATATACTCTTTGATATGTCATATGTCTATGGTTAAGAGCATAGATAGTAATTCATTGATTCATGGAAGTTATGATCATTTTGGTGGAAGCAATATTCAGGTAGTGTTCCTGAGTAGCAGTTTGTGGAAATTAGATGATATCTCCTAATCAGGATGGAATCTAGTTTTGTGCAGTTAAAGAAAAGTTAGAGACACATTGATAGTGACTTGGATGATAGCATAGACTTTGAGGTCACACAAGTGAAGATTTATTGTATTTGGAAGCTAACAATTTTATGTAATTTTGGTGTAGTGTGTGGAAACTTTTATTTTGTAATTGTATGCCGAATCATTTGTAAATATTTGAGTTAGGTATAAAGGAAGGAAAGTATTTCCTTGTTGTAATGTAATTGAAAAGTAGCAGCATGAATTTGTAATGCAAAAGTGTGTAATGGTAGCAGCAGTTGTGATGCTGTATGCATGAAGTGAAGAAAAGAGCTAAGTATGAAAGTGAATTTGTGAAGAAAGACATGCGAGGTACAAAGATCTAAAATTGAGATCTGATGTAACAGTGAGTGTGGTTTGACATAGTCAGAGAAGAGGTAACATATTTTTCTATTGATTAATGTAAAGATTATTTGGATAGTTTGTTCAGTGATCTTACCCTGAAGCTATTTGGGCAGTGGGTCCTTCTATCTTCCATAACTCTTAATAGGGTTAGAATCTTTTAACAGGGATTCATATGTACTGAATGTATTTCATAAGACTCCTAACAGATTTCATCCTTTCACAAGTAATATTCATATTAGTGAATCTTTTGTGGGCATCATTCCCATCAGGGTTTACTCTTTGATCAAGAGGTTCCCTAGTCAACATATCTTGTGTCATTGTGTTATTGTGTATGAATATCTTTCTATGGTTTGTAATTATATTACTTATATGGTTTAATAGTGTTGAAGATGATAAAAGTTATAATTATCTAATAACTAATTCACCCCCCCCCCCCCCTTAGTTATCTTGGTGGACTTTACTTTCTAACAATTGGTATCAGAGCAGTAGGTCCTTAAAAAAGAAGTTTAACAGCTTAAGGAGATCCATGGTGAATTTTAGGAAAGAAAGCCCTAAGTTTGATGGAGTAAATTTGACAGCTGGAAAGAAAAGATGAAGACACACCTATTATGTTTAGGACCAGGTTATTGGTTGATTACAAAGAATAATAAGACTATCATTGAGGAGGATAATCTTGAAACGTGTACTATAGAAGAGAGAGATCTATTCATGTGTAACATACTTGCAAGAGAAGCACTTTTGACAGCACTACTGGAGAATGAGTACAATTAAATAAAATATTTAAAAAAATCTCATGAAATTTGGAATGCTTTACACTCTACTTTTGAAGGTGATGAACATGCAAAAAGAGTTAAATTACATAATTGGATATGTGCATTTGAAGATATAAGAATGTTGGAAGATGAATCTATTAGAAGTTATATTGCTAGAATGTTAGAAATCATTTCAGGTATAAATTCTTATGGAGGAACAAAGATAGAGAATGAAGTGATATGGAAAATTTTGAGGACATTAACTCCTATATTTAAGTAGACAACACAGATGATTGAACAAGTGATACCTTGTACAACAAAATTTACAAGAGAGACTCTTCTTGGAAGATTGGAAGCAGCAGAAATGAACCTGAGATTATCAGGAGACTTGCCTAGAATGGAGACAACATTCAATGCTCTTAGTGTTCGCCCTACTTTGTCAAGAAGCATCAGTGTGAGCGGAGACTATACTGGTAGCAGTAGATCTAGAAATGAAGAAAACAAGAAGATTGAAGAAGGTATTTCCTTGCTTGTGAAAAGAGAACTAGATGGTAAGAAAATTTTTAAATGTTGGACTTGTCAAGAATATGGTCATTTTGCATCTAAATGTCCTAAGAGAGTTAAAAAGTTTAGAAGAAATTTCAAACCTAGAAGATCTAAGGAATTTTATTATGCTAATGATGAAGATCTTGAAGCTAGTATAGAAATAACTTTAAGTGAAAGTGATACTGAGAATAATGATGACAAAGGATTTGTAGCAATTAAAGAAGAAAATCCTAAATCTAGTGTTAAGGAAGAAAAAGCCTTAGTTTCTCAAGCTGAAAAGAAAGCTGATTGGATTATAGATATTGGTTGTTCACATCATATGATTGGAGACATGAAAAAGTTCATAAAGTTTAATGAATATGATGGTGGAGTTGTTAGAGTTGGAAACAATGCACATTATTTGATCAAAGGTATAAGATCTATTACGTTTGATGGAAAGATTAATACTGATGATGTTTATTTTGTGGATGGATTGAAACATAATCTTTTGAGTGTTGGACAGTTAGTTGATAAAGGATATCAAGTTTGGTTTACTGAGAAAACTTGTGTGATAAAGGATAAAGATGGAAATCTGATTGGAACTGGATCTAGTTATAATTATCAGATAACTAATTCACCCCCCCCCCTCTCAGTTATCTTGGTGGACTTTACTTTCTAACAAAACCCCAAACTGGTTCTTCACATACAAGTCCTTCAACTCTTCACCTTGCATAATCTTGCACTTCTATTTCCTCTATCTTTTCAAGTCTTTCCTTGACAACAAATAGGTCTTTTCTCCATACTGATTATCCAATATACCTTCAGGATCTACCAACTCAACTTGGCTACCGATAGTTAGGATCCTCCTACCGAGTGTTGTATCTAGCAAAGGAATTAGGGAAAACTTCCTATCACCCTTCTCAATAGTAAAATCATTCTTGCCACAATCACACATAGCTCTACAATCATATTGCTAAGGTCTACTGAGAAATATATTATAACTACTCATCTCCACAATATCACATAACACAAGATACTTATACTGGCCAATCTAAAAATCAACAAAGCATTGCTCCCTTACTTCTAGAGCATGACTATCTTGCAACTAGCCAATCCTATAAGGATAAGGATGCTTCATTCTCTTCAAACCAAGATCTTGAACCATGTCCTCAGCAACAAGGTTATCAGTGCTACCACTATAAAGAATAACATCACAAAGTTTACCTCCATACTTGCACTGAGTTCTGAACAAGTTACTCCTCTGACAAGGTTCCACCTTTGTATTGATAAATGTTCACTGAACCAGCAAGTTCTTAGATTTAGGTTCATTCTCAACATTTTCATTTACCATAGCAATCCATCGGTCACCAAACTTTTTCTATGTACACTCAAAAGAACGGTGTCCTTCCTCTCCACAGTTGTAGCAAGTACACTTAAAGATAACTCTACCTATCTTCTTCTTCAGTTCCACAAGTTTTTGTTCATCTTCTACCACAGTCAGTTGATCCTTCACCAAGTGATCAATCTTTTCCATCCCTCAGGAATTACTATGTTGTTTCCTTTTCAAGTTATCTTCTTCCTTCAGAGCATACAGATAAGCATCTTCAATAGAATCCATCTTCAGCATACCAAGCTCATCCTGAATATTGTATCTCAAACCATTCACATATTGAGATACCTTTTCCTTACCAAGTTCTCCATGTCCAGATAGAATATTAAGTTTTTAGAACTCCTCAGTATTATCCTCAATAGTCAAATCTTTCTTCTTTAAATTCTGCAACTTCTTAAACAAGTCAAGCTCATAGTCATGTTAGAAAGTAAATTCCACCAAGATAACTGAGGGGGGGGGGGGGGGGTGAATTAGTTATTAGATAATTATAAATTTTATCATCTTCAACACTATTAAACCATATAAGCAATATAATTACCAACCATAGAAAGATATTCATACACAATAACACAATGACACAAGATATGTTGACTAGGGAACCTCTTGATCAAAGAGTAAACCTCGGTGGGAATGATGCCCACAAAAGATGCACTAATATGAATATTCCTTGTGAAAGGATGAAATCTATTAGGAGTCTTATGAAATACATTCAGTAGATATGAATCCCTATTAGGAGATTTTGAATCCCTGTTAAAAGATTCTAACCCTATTAAGAGTTATGGAAGATAGAAGGACCCACTGCCCAAATAGCTTCAGGGTAAGATCACTGAACACACTATCCAAATAATATGTACATTACTCAATAGAAAAATATGTTACCTCTTCTCTAACTATGCCAAACCACACTCACTATTACATCAGATCTAAATTTTAGATCTTTGTACCTCACATGTCTTTCTTCACAAATCACTTTCATACTTAGCTCTTTTCTTCACTTCATGCATACAGCATGACACACAACTATTATTTCCATATCACAACCACTACTCAACAAGGAAATACATTCCTTCCTTTATATCGCACTCAAATAATTACAAATGAGTTGGCATACAATTACAATATAAAATTTTCCACATGCTACACCAAAATTACACAAAACTGTCGGCTTCCAAATACAATAAATCTTCACTCATGCAACCTCAAAGTCCGGATTGTCATCCACATCACTATCAATGTGTTCCAACTTTCCTTTAACTGTGCAAAACCAGATTCCATCCCGATTAGGAGATATCATCTGATTTCCACAAACCGCTACTCAGCGACACTACCTGAATACTGCTTCCACCAAAATGCTCATAACTTCCATGAATAAATGAATTACTATCTATGCTCTTAACCATAGACATATAACATATCAAAGAGTATATTCTCAACATCACAAAGCTCCAACTGCAATAACCCACATGCGCTAATCCACACTCCATCTACTTTTCTGGAGGTCTTCAGTAAATCACTGTGTTGACATCAATGAAAATCATAGTCATGAATGCAACAACAACTGCTAAAGAATGGCTTCCAAACATTTAGCATTAATTCCTAACAATCTCCCCCATTGGCATTGATGGCAACATAGATAAAAACATCCAATGTTCCAAAAATCCAATACTGCAACACTACTTCTTCAAATCCTCTTCATCAATCAAATCTTGCTTCATTATCCTAATCAGTTCTCTCCAACAGATGTTTCAGATGGTTTTTCATGTATACTTCTCCCCCATTGACATCAATGATATAAATTTCATCATTAAGTCAACAACAACTCAATGTCAAAAGACACTATTTAGAAAATACATTTACTAGAGTCCTCATGACTCAGCTTAGATACACATACTCCCCCATAGAGAAAGTACCAACATCCAGTCTAGAAGAAAGATAAGGCTCATATACCACTGGATAGATGCAACCAACTGCATCACTTTTCAAAAGTAGGCTAGGGCATAACCCCAGGAATACCTCTCAGATACTCAAATGTATCCTTAGGCAAAGGATTTGTGAATATATATGCTATCTACTCCTTTGTACTTATGTACTCAAGTCTGAATTCTTTCTCAGCAACTTTCTCTCTTACAACATGATACTTAATCTCTATATGTTTGGTCTTAGAATGTAATACAGGATTCTTAGACATACTAACTGTGTTGGTGTTGTCACAATGTATGACAATAGGTTCAAAAAATTTTATTCCAATATCTTTCAGCATTTGCTTCATCCAAATTATCTGGTTACAATTGTTTGCTACTGCTACATATTCTACTTCTGTTGTGCTTTGTGAGATACAATTCTACTTCTTGCTTATCCAAGAAACTAATCTTCCTCCAAGGAAAAATGCTCCACCACGGGTGCTTTTCTTATCATCAACACTGTCTCCCCAATCGGAATCTATATATGCACATAGGGTAAAATCATCAAATTTTTCATACCATAGTCCATAGTCCATTGTGCCTCTTAAATATCTCAATATCCTCTTTACTTTTGCATAATGTGATTCTCTAGGTTCAACTTGAAATCTTGCTACAATTCCAACTGAATGTGCTATATCAGGTCTTGTATGAGTCAAATACTACAATCCTCCAATCATAGATCTGTATTTCTTCTATTCTACTACAGGAGTCTCATCTGTGCTAGATAACTTATGTCCAATCACCATAGGTGTTCCAACTGGTTTACAATTCTCCATTCCAAATATTTTCAACAAGTCATTCAGGTACTTTATCTGACTTACAAAGATACCATCATTGTTTTGTGTTATCTGTAATCCCAAAAAGTATTTCATTTCACCAATCATACTCATTTCAAATTCAGTCTTCATTTCATCAGCAAATTTGTCACTAGCTTCATCTTCTCCTCCAAAGATAATCTCATCAACAAAAATAACTATAATCAACAAACCATTTTCAATTTCTTTTGTGTACAAATTGCTATCAGTTGTTCCTTTTGTAAATCCCAATTTTAACAAATACTTAGTCTTGCATACCAAGTTCTAGGTGCTTGTTTAAGTCCATATAAAGCTTTCTTCAATTTACATACCATGTCTCCTTCTTGAGTTAAGGGAAAACCTTCAGGCTGCTCAATGTAGACTTCTTCTTCCAATTATCCATTTCGAAATGCTGAATTCACATCCATCTAATATAATTTGAATTTCTTGTAAGCTTCATAAGCCAAAAACATTCTTACTGCTTCAATTCTTGCAACAAGTGGAAAGGTTTCTTCATAGTCAATTCCTTCTTGTTGTGAGTAACCCTTACATACCAATCTTGCTTTGTTTCTTACTACTTCTCCTTGTTCATTCATCTTGTTTCTGAATACCCATTTAGTTCCAATAACATTCTTGTCTTTAGGTCTAGGGACCAATTCCCATGTCTTGTTCTTTTCAATTTGATCTAGTTCTTCTTGTTGGTGTTTAAAAATGCTTATGCCAACTAGGGCTACCAATATGCCTATGATGGATATTAAGGATTGGTTAGTTCCAAATGTGGGCAATCTATAGGCAACTGGACCAACTATAGGGATGGATTTTCCCTCTTCTACTTCTGGCTCTGTGAAACCAAGGCGGGTACACCTGATCCAATAGTATTTAACTCTTAACTGATAGTCTTAACTCTGCCCCCTATTTCTTTATTGGATCTTTTAACAGATAAAAATAGTGAGAGAATACTAAACAACAACCTATTGTTCATTGATCCTCCATCACTGGGTAGGACAACATAAAAGTAAATAAAAGTAAATACTGGTAATGATTTTAAGATTTTGGGACTTTGAAATCTGAATCACCTCCTTAGAACAAAGATAGGAGAATACAGGCCAGTGTCTTATCCATTGGGCAATAGAGTCAGAAAATAGAAAGGATCCCAAAACAACTTTGAGAACAACTGGTTTTAAAACATAAATACAAATACCCCAACTCTTCCCTACTTATAGATAATCCTTATGCGAATTCAATGAACATATATTTTACTTTGGGTAATATTTAATCCAACCCTAGGTCAGAACTCAAAGTGAAATACATACACATAAACCCTGAAATAGGCTTAAAGATTCATAGAACAAACATAATGGAGAGGTAAAGATTTGATATTTATATTAAGTATAACCATGATCATTTAGATACATCATATTCTGAATAACAAACTTACTGGATAATGGTGCCAACTTGTATCTCTTCTCTATTATCCTGACAAAATCATGCAAATTTGCAATCCTTGACTAAGGAGTAGCGCTTCAGAATTTCCTTTTTCTTCTTACACCTAACTCACTCAATACCTAGAATGACCATGGGAAATCCTTTTATATATAAGGAAATGCAATAAGCTTCCAGTCATTCTAGGGTTTACAAAATATCAACCTAAAACTTTACAACAACTACAAAATTTACAATAAATACACTCAGTCACAATGGCGAGGAAATTGCAGTTGAGCTGACCTTCTTCACATCTTTTAATGCAATCCTTGGCTAGATGTTAACAAATCTGATCTGTAATATTTGCTGTCCATTTTGTAATAAATATTTCCTCATATCTCAACCACCCTTATGACTCAAAATTAATTGTTCTGATCTACTTTATGAAGCTGGCGGTGTATCTTCACTTTCCATAGCTGGCATGTACTGAGATCTTCATTTATTATACACCTCTTCACTTGGGAACTCAAACTTAACAAATTCATCCTTCCCGGTAGACAACTGTTCCCATTCACTTATGATCTGTGTGATTTTCTGTTGAATGGTGTCAAACATCAATCTGACATTTATCAACATTTTAATTATGCCACTGAAAGAAGACTTATCACTTAAAACATTATTGATTCATTCTATGAGGAGTCCATCTAACTCCTCCCTCCACTGATAAGCTTCCTTAAATTCTCCTTTGTCTGTAAAAATAGGAGGCACCAGTTCATAACCTGAAAGCATTAATTCAGATTTCAACATACTTGTTCTCCTGATAAAATTATCCACAAAAATGTTGAAATGCACCAACTTCTTCACAATTTGATGCAATGGATTTATTAAAGGATCCGGGTCTTCCTGTCCCTTGGATAACATACGAAATAGTTTTACATTGGGAGACCTTTCAATCCATCTTTTCAAAATTGGAGCCATTTCATCCTTCTCTTTATTAATAACCTTAAGCAAAGAAATTAACTTATCCATATGGCCATGTATAATAGAAGGCTTTAAATCTACTGCAAATTCCATAATCACCCCTACTATTTTTTCTTCATATTTCTGATTTACCAAAGCTGTGGCCTTTGCGTTCTCATTCCTTTCCTTTTCCAATTGTTCCCTAATTTCCCTCAATTTATTTGTTTCCTCTGTCAGCTTCAACTTCTCCCAAGCGACCCTTGCATCCATATCTATTTCTGGGAGTGGTGAGGGTGGAAATTCAATTATTGGGCTTGAAGATGAAGCCACCGCAGGCTTATCAAAAATTGCTAATTGAGGAGATCTTTGGTCTTGTGGCCCTGATAACTGGACAATTAGTTTGTCCTTTTGAATTAGCTCAACTTTGAGCTCATTATAAGATTTAAGGACCATTTCAAATTTGAGCCTAAGCTCTTCCTTTTCTCTGGCATCCTTCTCTGCCACACTAACATTGAACTTGGTAGTTTCAAGAATTAAATTAGATGCCTCCACACTAGACGTTTCTCCCACTCTCTGAACCATTAGGCTCCCTGTATAACCTATGGAGAAATCACTCTTCTTCCCTTTATTTTTGTCTTTATCTAAAGACCACATGACCAGAGCAGCATGATCTTCAGAAAAAGTAATTCCCTTAGCTACCTGCTTAGCCTGTTCTAGTGTAGCTAGGGTCTTTACCTTGCTCTTCCTTACTTGGTCAAAAATAATGGCATCAGCAATGTCCCATTCTGGTAGGATCAGAATCCCTGCTGTATGAATCATGGCTCTCACTTCTTCTGGAGTGATCTTCTCAAATTGTCTAGCCATTTGTGCCTTGGTCTCCTCTTCTATTTCTTTGACATCTTTATCAGGGGATTCTTCCCTCTTCTTCTCACAAATCTCCTTAAACTGATTGATTTTCATTCTCCACAAGAACTGTGAGAAGGCCCTGGTTTTAACAAAATCATCATCGGCAAGGAAAGAGTCACTTGCCTACTTTAGAATAGGGTCTATTTGTTTACCCTCAAATTCTTCTACTGTGAGATCCATGGCCACCTCTTTAGGTGTCTCCGGCATTCCCTCCTACAAATCTTCATTAAAAACAAAAAGATTTCCTTCATCCCTTAACTGCACCAGCTGTTCTACTGCTCCATGCTCATCCAACTGAATAGGGGATTGAGAAGGAGAGTAAATCTCCTCTACCGGTCTTTCTTCTTCTTGTCTTTGCCTTTTTGGGGAAGGTGCCTGCACTACTGGATCACCAAGTGGTCTTTTCCCTCTTGAAGTGGAAGGAACATCTTCACTTCCTTGTTGTGAGGTCAGAAGTATAGTATATCCACTCTTCTTCTATACTGTGTACACCCCCTTAGGGATTAACTTCATATATTTAGGCTGGTTTAAGATCTGCCTAGCCTTTTCTAGATCTGTCTTAGTCACAGATACCCTTTTCTCATTTACAGCACTCATGAGTCCCTCAAAATTCTCCATAAGGATATTAACTTTTCTAGCCCATGGTTCAAAACTAATCAATGGATCATAAGTTTTATCAAAGTTCTGAATAAAACCTATAGACTTGCTATAAATCACCCATTTTTCTTTCTTAATCTCCTGAGCTTGAAGGGCAAACTCATTTCTTATTATGTCTTTTGGAAAATTAAATTGATGCTCAATAAGAGCACACCTCACCTTATCTTTGAACATGCCTGAAAGGAAACCCTCTGTATCTGCACACCTCACCACTGCCTTTGACATCTGTAGGGTTGCAAAACCTTATGCAAGTGCACCCATTCTCCTTTTGTAATTACATACTGATGTGCCAGAGTTACATCAGGAAAGAAAGTTCCTCTACCTTTTCCAGTGAGTGTGGTCTCTTGTAAATTTCCAATCTATCTTAAGATCTCAGCATATCCTAGCTTCAAAGGGACCTGATATGGCAAAATACAAGGCGCCACCTTACTACCATACACTCTAAATACTGTGGAGACTGGATATAAAATGATGTCTCCAAAATTATGGACAATGGTAATGTCCTTGCAGTAATCCATCGGCCTAATCAATCTTAATAACTCTCTTGGGATTCTTGGATTATCAATAAATAAAAGAGACCTAAGCCTCGATGCAAAATCCCTATCAAAGGCAATATAACTAGCATCAGTTCTGTCCCAGGACAAGGCTATGGTCCACAATTGCACTGGGAGAGTCTCTCCATATCTTTCCTTCTCAATATTCATCGTTGTACTAAAAAACTTCTCACCCTTATACAAAAACATGTGCATAAGCATCGAGTACCATCTGAATGGTCTAGAGACCTTCATATTCTTAATCCCTATTAATCCTTCATGAATTATTTCAGCCAAATGAGAAGCAAAGTCAAAAATGAGGGCAAGTTGGGGGTGGAGTGACTGCACCATCATGAACATAAAAGGTACTGGCATATGAGTCTTCTCATCATGCCCTAGGATCAAAGACAAAGACTTATAAGCTTCTTGTGCCTTTTTATTGAATAAATCTAACCTAATGGGCTCTGGTGTACTTGAACTGACAGCACACATTGATCCTATCTAATCAAAATATTGTCTTAGAGGGCCTGCCCTTAGATAATCCTTCTGTGCCTCATAAATCTCAGTGAACTCCGTGAAATCTATTTTCTCCAACCCCACAGATGGTTCATTTAATGAGAAAACCTGCCTAATCTCATCCTTGGTAATGCTTATCAGGTCTCTTCCGCTTATATCCTTGACACATCTTGTCACAGGATCATAGCATTTAGCAATCTGTATTAACAATTCATCATCCATGAAAACCCCAGGGCATACCAACCTCCCAATGTCAAACTGCCATACATTACTGAGGGGCGCACAAGCATTCCTTTGTAAATATGTCAATTTAAAAAGAATAAGACCGTTGTGCTTATCGCCCACTTTAGCATCTCTCATCCAATTCCCTCTGTCATAAAGACCTTCTGCAATTGAATCTCTAGGATGTCTCGGAGTGAGCTCTTTTACTCTTTGTGCACCATTATCAGAAAATGGGAGCAACTGCATCAAATCTTTGAAAATTCCTCTCTTACTATATTCTGTTTGACCAGACAAACTCCTCTTGGGTGGCATTTTGAAAATAGGGCTTCTTACTAAGATATGAATTCCCAAGAAAACTTTAAACAATATCAACTGACCATATGAAAGAAAACCCCACAAAGCTTTACAAATTTCAAATGACTTAAACATAGGAGAAAACCTACCAGGCACCTGAAAAATCTTCTGCTTGAAAGCACTGCATGAAAAATATATCACCAGAGAACACATGAGAGCAGTGAAGAAAAACAATAATCAAATTCTGGTATATAACATCTACTAACGGCTCACAATTCTCCTGCACGTAACAAATTTATTCCACCATTACTGAGGTTGGCAGCCCTATCACTCACTGGACGTGAAAACATCATTCAAGAGAAAAATTCAAATTCAAGCCATTGATATATTTCATTTTCGGCGCATCGGGTGGTAGACAATCTTATCAGCAAAATCCTATAGTACCTTTAGCAAGCTAGTTCTTGACCAATGAGAACATTTCAAAATTAGCATGTGCAAAATTAAATTCCTTAAGTTCATCCTAGTCTGAGCAGCGATCTTTACACATCAACATCACCCGTGGCCAATCAAAAATGACCGCCTCATCAATATATCTAACACAGAGGACCCACCAAAAGGCTTCCATCTCTTTATCCAAATCAACGGTTGTCACTAAACCGCAAACTTAAAACTCGAGCATCTCATCCCAACGGTTTAACGACAACCATGAGATCTTGCAGCATTTTAATCATCTGAGAAACTAAGGTCCCACTGTGACACATCAACGGGCACATATCATATCAAAACATGCCATGCAGCAAAAAACTGACAAGTGGACCCAGTCCCTTTTCCTTTCTAACTCAGAGCACTTTGAAAATAGTCAGATCACAGCTGTTATCCAACCAATAAGAAATAAACATGTCAAAGTGAACTGGTGCAATAAGGGGCCCACTGAGCACTTAAGTCTCTAAGAAGATCAGACGGTCATCGCTATACCACGAACTTAAAATCCTCACATCTTTGATCAATGGTATAATGAGAATCATCTAATCAAACTGAAGATTAACCTTTTGGAAAACATGACCCCACAATCAAACACATCATCTTCTGTCAATCAAATCACATTGTGCCATGTTTTCATACAGGTGGGTCCCTTCTGACTATCCTTTACCGTCTTTAAAAATGCGTCAGCCACCACCTAGCTTTTCTGAGAACCAATAAGAACCAAAAAAATTGTAGTGACCTAGCACTGTTAGGACCCACCGAATCCTTTTCAAAAAAACAAATCTGATGGTTGTCGCTATACTGCAAGCTTAACATGCAAGCATCTTGGATCAACAGTATAACAACCACCATAGATCTTTTCCGCCCTTTAAAGTCCGCAAACTCTTCCTCCAATCGGGCCCACCTTTGAGACAGGTGGCAACTTGTCGCTATATCGCATGTCAGAGAAAACTGACAATTGGGGTCTTGTGGTGTAACGACAACCACTCGTTTTACTTTAGTGAAAACCTTAGGAAAATATACCGAAAACTTAGGCTTAGAGAAATAAAAAGGAGAAGAGGGGAACAAGGGCCAACAACCTTCTAACCACAAACACATGACTTAAAAATGTTAAAGGCACATGCAGATTAGCACTTTTTAGTGAATCAAAAAGGTAACACGGGAAAATAAAAAGGGAACAAACCAACCTAGGGTTTGGAAGTGAGGGAGGAAACCCAAGCCAAAAACATGGATATTTCAGAGCTACAAACGCGGAGCCAAGAAATATTTAAAAAAGTGATAACACTTCTTTCATAGCATTAGTCAAACTTTCATCTTCACAAGCTTCATTAGTAGTCTTAGGTTCAATTTGAGAAATCAAACATAATTGTTCTTGTGCCTTATTTCGAGTTAGAACTCCTCTTTTGATGCTCCCAATAATCTGTCCAATAGGATGATTTCTTAACAAACTCTTGCTAGGTGTCACTGTCTCAGATCTCTCTTTAGATGTAGGTTCTTCAATGACTTCAATGTGGCTTTCATTCAACAAATCACTGTCAGTTTCATAAACTAATTCAGTAGATCCAGTGTTATGTTTAGGATGAGCTTCTTCATCTGATTCATAGTCAAGCATTCTTTCCTGAATTTTGAACTTTTCATCAACTTTAACATTTACGCATTCAACAATAGTCTTAGTTATTTTATCGTAACATCTACATGCTTTGCTTTTCAAAGAATATCCAAGAAATATACCTTCATCACTTCTAGGATCAAACTTTCCAATATCATCATCTCTTTTTATATAACATTTGCTTCCAAAAATTCTAAAATACTTAACTGAGGGTCCATGTCCAAACCATAATTCATAAGGTGTCTTGTTTGTGTCTGCTCTGATTTGTACTCTGTTCATTGTATACACTATTGTGTTCACTACTTCTCTCCAGTATATCTTCTCCAAATCATTCTCAAACAAAATAGCTCTTGTTGCTTCAGTCATTGATCTGTTTCTTCTTTCTGCAATGCCATTTTGTTCAAGTGTTCTAGGGGCTGAATAATGTCTCTTAATGCCATTTTCTTCACAAAAGGTGTTAAACTCTCCAGAAGTAAATTCTCCACCTCTATCAGATATCAAACATTTAATCGTCATTCAAACTCATTCTCAACTTTATTCTTAACAATCTTAAACTTATCAAATGCTTCAAATTTTTCTTTAAGAAATGCAATCCACATCATTCTTGTAAAATCATCAACAAGAATCATAAAATACCTTTCTCCATAGAATCCTCTAGACCTGGTAGGACCGCTCAAATTTGTATGAACAATCTTTAGTTTCTCTGTGGATGTAAACTTCTTACTGGGAAAAGAACTTCTCTTCTATTTAGCCATTACACATTCTTTGCAAATCATGTTAGTAGGATTCATAATTTTAGGCAAATCTCTTACTGCAAGTGTAGTACTTACTTTCACAATGTTTTCAAAGTTTATATGACAAAACCTTCTATGCCATAACCAACTATAGTCAATCTTAGTAATCAAACATGTCATCTTGGTAGGATTCAACTAAAAGACATTACCTCTAGTTCTAGATCTAGTTCCAATCAGATTTCCATCTTTATCCTTTATCACACAAGTTTTCTTAGTAAACCAAACTTGATATCCCTTATCAACTAACTGTCCAACACTCAAAAGATTATGTTTCAATCCATCCACAAAATAAATATCATCATTATTAGTCTTTCCATCAAGAGTAATAGATCCTATAGCTTTAATCAAACAAGGTACATTGTTTCCAACTCTAACAACTCCTCCATCATATTCATTAAACTTTATGAACTTTTTCATGTCTCCAGTCATATGATGTGAACAACCACTATCTATAATCCAATCAGCTTTGTTTTCAACTTGAGAAACTAAGGCTTTTTCTTCCTTAACATTAGTTTTAGGATTTTCTTCTTTAATTGCTACAAATCCTATGTCATCATTATTCTCAGTATCACTTTCACTTAAAGTTCTTTCTATACTAGCTTCAAGATCTTCATCATTAGAATAATAACATTCCTTAGATCTTTTAGGTTTGAAATTGTTTCTATACTTTTAAACTCTCTTAGGACATTTAGATGCAAAATGACCATATTCTTGACAAGTCCAACATTTAAATATTTTCTTACCATCTAGTTCTCTTTTCACAAGCAAGGCAATACCTTCTTGAATCTTCTTATCTTCTTCATTTCTAGATCTGATGGTGCCAGCATAATCTCCGCTCACACTGATGCTTCTTGACAAAGTAGGGAAAACACTAAGAGCACTGAATGTTGTCTCCATTCTAAGTAAGTCTCCTGATAATGTCAGGTTCATTTCTGCTACTTCCAATCTTCCAAGAAGATTCTCTCTTGTAAAGTTTGTAGTAAAAGGTATAACTTGTTCAATCATCTATGTTGTCTGCTTAAATACAGGAGTCAATGTCCTCAGAATTTTCCATATCACTTCATTCTTTGTCTTTGTTCCTCCACAAGATTTTATACCTGTAATAATTTTTGACATTCTACCAATATAACTTCTAATAGATTCATCTTCCAACATTCTTATATCTTCAAATGCACATATCCAATTATGTAATCTAACTCTTTTTGCATGTTCATCACCTTCAAAAGTAGAGTGTAAAGCATTCCAAATTTCATGATATTTTTTCAAATATTTTACCTGACTGTACTCATTCTCTGGAAGGGCTGTCAAAAGTGCTTCTATTGCAAGTATGTTACACATGAATAGATCTCTCTCATCTGCAGTACATGTTTCAAATTTGTCCTCTTCAATGATAGTCTTATCATTCTTTGTAATCAAACAATAACCTGGTCCTAAACATAGTAGGTGTGTCTTCATCTTTTCTTTCCAACTGTCAAAATTTACTCCATCAAAGTTAGGGCTTTCTTTCCTAAAATTTTCCATGGATCTCCTTAAGCTATTAAACTTCATTTTCAAGGACCTACCACTCTGATACCAATTGTTAGAAAGTAAAGTCCACCAAGATAACTGAGAGGGGGGGGGTAAATTAGTTATCAGATAATTATAACTTTTATCATCTTCAACAACATTAAACCATATAAGAAATATAATTACCAACCATAGAAAGATATTCATACATAATAACACAATGACACAAGATATGTTGACTAGGGAACCTCTTGATCAAAGAGTATACCCCAGTGGGAATGATGCCCACAAAAGATGCACTAATATGAATATTCCTTGTGAAAGGATGGAATCTATTAGGAGTCTTATGAAATACATTCAGTACATATGAATCCTTGTTAGGAGATTTTGAATCCCCGTTAAAAGATTCTAACCCTGTTAAGAGTTATGGAAGATAGAAGGACCCACTACCCAAATAGCTTCAGTCTAAGATCACTGAACACACTGTCCAAATAATCTTTGCATCAATCAATAGAATAATATGTTACCTCTTCTCTGACTGTGCCAAACCACACTCACTATTACATCAGATCTCAATTTCAGATCTCTATACCTCGCATATCTTCCTTCACAAATTTACTTTCATACTTAGCTCTTTTCTTCACTTCATGCATACAACATCACACACAACCAATATTTTCATATCATGATGACTAATCAACAAGGAAATACATTCATTCCTTTATACCACTCTCAAATAATTACAAATGAGTCGGCATACAATTACAATATAAAATTTTCCACACGCTACACCAAAATTACACAAAACTATCGACTTCCAAATAGAATAAATCTTTACTCATGTGACCTCAAAGTCTGTGCTATCATCCATGTCACTATCAATGTGTCTTCAACTTCCCTTTAACTACACAAAACTATATTTGATCCCGATTAGGAGATATCATCCGATTTCCATAAATCGCTAGTCAGGAACACTGCCTGAATACTGCTTCCACCAAAATGCTCATAAGTTCCATGAATAAATGAATTACTATTTGTGCTCTTAACCATAGACATATAACATATCAAAGAGTATATCCTCAACATCACATATCTCCATCTACAATAACCCACATGCGCTAATCCAAACTCTATCTTCTTTTCTGCAAGTGTTTGGTAAATCACTGTGTTGACATCAATGACAATCATAGTCATGAATGCAATAACAACTGCTATAAAATGGCTGCCAAACATTTAGAATTCATTGCTAACAAGTCATCAAGTATGAACTTAGCTTTCAATTTATTCACCATCAACTTCCACCAACTGATCTTCATTTCACCTTCATCTTCTCTATCTCTTTGTAATTCCTTCCACCAAAGAGCAACATGTCCTTTCAACTTAGTTTGTACCAATCTCACTCAAAGAGGATCTTCAATTTCATCAAGTTCAAAGAATTCTTTTAATTCACCAATCTAGTCAATCAAATTCTTAGGTTTCAAAGTGCCAGAGAAAGTAGAAACTTCCATTCGGTAACCATTACTTAACCAAGCTATAGATCTCTGTAACTGATCAGTTCTTTCTTTACTAGATCTATCTCTCTGATCATCACCACTAGATCCAGTAGCTTCAAAGTCTTCAACAACTTCCTCATAACCATCCTTAGTATGAACATTCTAAGGTACACCAGTCATAGCCCTCATGATCTCAATGATCATGTGATTCTTCATTAGCTCCATCTTAGATCTAAGATCAGATTTCACCTTCTTTTTTATCCTAGATTCCACAATATCATAGAGATCCACAATCACTCTAGGGTCCAATCTTCTTAGAGGTATCATTAAAGATAAAATAAAACCCATTGCAACAAACCCTACATCAATGACCTTATGACAATCTCCAAGTTGTATGCAAGTCAGATCAGCTTGCCACCTTGCATGAACAAGGCCGAGATTACACAAGTTTAGTGCCATAGATCTTCAACTCAAATCATAGGATCTCTTCACCAATAAGATCAAATTTCACTCAAGAACAACCTTTCTAGGTCAACCTTTGCTCAACAAGATCAACCTTTCCTCTGATACCACCTGATGCAGTTCAAGGATGAGGGATCCAATTAAGGACAATCCAAACTTGCAACCAATTACCAACACAGTGGAATAACACAACAAGATATGCTCAAATCAAATTTTCATTAATATGCCCGACTGTAAGACCTTTCGAGTTAGGTCCAGTTACAATCAAGAATAGTTCAACAAGATCAACAAGTTTCAATCCAACATCAGCAAGTAGAGTTCTGAAATAAATCAACAACTGATGGAAACCCTAAGGCAGATATGAACTTGAGCTTGCAAGCCTCCAAGCAATCTCCTAGTCTCCAAGCAAACAACCACTAGCTCTACAATTACAAACTATCAGTAATCAATTTGATCTTTAAGATCTTGCAGGATCCAAGTCTATCAAATCTACCAAATTCTCACTAATGTCTTCCTCCCCAAACAACTACCCAAACACCCCTTTAATTACAAATCTTCAGCCACAAGTTGGCTGGAAGAAACAATTAACTCCTACAAACAAATATTAAATGCAACACAAGTAGACTCTCAAATAGCCTTACAATAATTTAATTCTCCATGTCGGCCTCTAGATCTACATAGGAGAATGTAACAACAACTACCAACAATAAATGCACCAAGTCATCCAAGCAAATCATCAAGAACTCTAGTCAGTAAACCAAAACAACTGAGCACCAGAGAAACAACCAAGCACCAGTGAAACAACCGACCAAGTGATGTAGGAGCATCCTAGGTGTAAGAGCAATCTTGCATCACCCAAAAATATTTATGTTTTTGTATTCAATAAGGGCTATCTTGTGCAGAGCTGCTATTTATGGAAACTTGCTATTTTTAGTAAGTTGGTCATACGATCTCAGAATGTACATGTGGAGGCTCATCTCAGTCATATCAACCTGATAGTAAAGTTTTATGGCTAGATTAGGTCTAGTTTTGAAGATATTGAAAATTTTCAGTATTGGCAGCAGGGTACAGAAACTTTGAACTTAGTTTTGAAGGATTTAGAGGCCCCGGATGAGGTTGAAATTTGGGTGACAAGCGCTTGCCCGAGTTATGGTGTCTGAAAGTCAGGTCACCTAAAATGGTGGAAAATAATTTTCCTTTAAAGTTTATGTCCAGGTTTCAAAAGTTATTTTGAGCCGACTTTGATGTAATAAATTAAAAAATAAAATAATTCTAAGTTTGGTCGGCCCTAAGGGCTAAATTTTTGAAAAATTCTTGCGTGGTGGAAAATGCCTATATAAAGAAGGCCCATAGTGTTGTCTAGGGCAGTTTTGGGTATAGATCTGGGTATTGATTCAAGGCTTTGTCCTACAGAATATTGTAAGGGAATGCCCATTTGGCTTTGCATATTGTAATTCTAAAAGTTTGTAATTCCACATTTGTGGAGATAATAAGAAGCTAATTTTATGTTCTTGCATATTGTTGTTGTTTCTCTATTTCTATTATGTGTTTGTGGTATTAAGGGGAGCACCCTTCATCAAGTGGTATCAGAGCAGGAGTTCTTGAGTGTGTAAATAGATCACTGACTGTGAGGTAGTTTGCACCAGGACCGTGGTTAGGGTTTCAGTGCACATCACGAAAATGCCTCCGTGAAGGGAATGTGGTAGAAGAGCTGGTGTTGTAACACCTGAGGTTAGAGCACTCCAGAGACAAGTGCGAGCATTACAAGAGGAGATTCATAGAGGAATGAATCTTAATATCAAAGATGAAAGTGAGGGTGAAGCCAAAGAAGAAGATCAAGAAGGAGAAGTCGAAGTTGTGAACCAGGAGGAAGAAAGATATTTTCACGCCATTTCTAAGATTAGAAAAAGACCTAAGATTGAGGTTCCTACATTTTCAAGAAATCTTAACCCAGAGGAGTTGATCGACTGGATCAATCAATGTGAAGAATATTTTGAGTATGAAGATATTGAGGATCTTGATAGGGTCAAATTCGCAAAGGCCAGACTGAAAGGTCATGCAAAGATCTGGTTGCAAGAGATTAAATTGGAGCCAAATAGAAGAGGGAAAGATAAAATCACAAGATGGGATCGAATGGTGGATAAATTGAAGTGGTAGTTCATTCCTGTTGATTATGAGCTTGACCTACTCAAGAAGATGCAAAGTTTGAAGTAGGTAGGAAGATCTATTCAGGAGTATGCAAGAGGAGTTCTATCGAATCCTCATCAAAATAGGCCATGTAGAAGCTAACAAGTTGAAATTTTTTGGTTACCTTAATGGGTTAAGGCCGAGCATTCAGGAGGAGTTGAATCCAGTTCGAATGAACAGTATTGAAGAGGCATACTAATTTTCCCTAAAAGTAGAGGAAAAGCTGAACAAGAAGTTTGAGAGTAGACAAAATGGAAGGGGTCGTTGTGGATGATTTGGTGGACGGTCATATGGAGGCCGAAATGAAGATCCAAAAAAGAAGGGCAAGGCCAGTAGTAGTCAAAATTAGAGAGGAAACAATTACAATCGTTTCCAAGATTGGAAAAATAGAGATTAGAGAGGAAGAGGAAGAGGACAAGGTTCAAGAAGAGGAGGCTTCCGTGGAACATGCTTTCACTGTGGAGAAGAAGGTCATAGGGAATTTGAATGTCCTCAATGCCAAGGAAGGATGGATAGGAGGAATGAAGGCCAAGCCAGAGTGGCACATGTAGATGAAGATGCTAGATCCTCAAATTCTAAAGATGCTGAAAGAGGAGAAACATTGATTAACAGAAGAGTCTTGCTGAGTGGTGAGAATGAACTTGAACAAAAGAGGAGCCTATTTTGCACTAGATGCAAGTGCGAGGGTAAATGTTGTGATATGATTATTGATAGTGGAATCACTGACAATTTGGTGTCATAAGAGATGGTGACAAAGTTGAAGCTCAAGAGACAGAAACACCCACATCCATATCGGATTGCCTAGGTGCAGGATGACCGCAAGGTCATGGTCAGTGAACAGTGCCTAGTAAAGTTTAAGATTGGTGGGTACCATGATGAGGTACTATGTGATATCATACCTATGGATGCATGTCACATGTTGTTGGTTAGGCCATGGCAATTTGATAGATGTGCTATACACGATGGTCATGCGAATACCTATTCCTTGACAAAGGATGGAGTGTGACATAAGCTAAGGCCATTATAAGAGATCAAAGAAAAGGTATGTGGTAATGCAAGAATAACTTTTGTTGATGGAAGGAAATTCCTAGATGGTATGAGGCATGAGCATGTGTGTTTTTCTTTAATTCTAAAAGTTGGTAAAGAGGAAGTAGAGGATGTACCTGTAGAGGTTGCAGATTTGTTGAATGAGTTTCTAGATATTGTATCTGATAATGTACCTAATGGATTTCCACCGGTAAGGAAGATCAATCATCAGATGGATTTGGTTCCAGGAGCTAGTTTTCCAAACAAGGCAGCACACAAAATGACACCAGCAGAAAGTGAATAGTTGAATAGACAAGTACATGAGTTATTGCAGAAGGGGTTGATTCAAGAGAGCCTGAGTCCATGTGCTTACCAGTAGTATTAGCACCAAAGAAGAATGGAGAATGGAGGATGTGTACAGATTTTAGAGCAATAAATAAGATCACAATCAAGTATAGGTTTCCATTGCCATGAATGGATGATATTATGGATTGTTTGAGTGCAGTTATGTATTTCTCAAAGATAGATCTAAAGAGTGGATACCACTAGATTCAGATCAGAGAAGGAGATGAATGGAAGACTACCTTCAAGACAAAGGAAGGACTGTATGAGTGGTTAGTCATGCCTTTTGGGCTAACCAATGCACCGAGCACTTTCATGCGGCTCATGAATGAGGTTCTGAAAAAATTTATGGGTAAGTTTGTCATTGTGTACCTAGATGATATTTTGATCTTTAGTAAGACATTGGAAGAGCATATGATGCATATTCGTATGGTGTTTGAGAAATTAAGAGATGAGAAATTGTTGATTAATTTGAAGAAATGCAGTTTTGTGAAGAAAGAGTTCATGTATTTTGGATTTGTAGTTTCAGCAGAAGGTCTAAAAATGGACCCAGAGAAGGTACATGCTATCCTTGAATGGCCTACTCCAAGGAGTGCTACTGGAGTAAGGTCTTTTCATGGTTTGGCTAGCTTTTACAAAAATTTATCAAAAATTTTAGAAGTATTTGTGGACCCTTGACTGAAACAATGAGAGGGGATAGGAAAGAGTTCAAGTGGACTAATGGGGTAGATAAGAGTTTTAAACTATTGAAATAAAAGGTAATAGAACAACCTATTTTAGCACTTCCTGATTTTAATAAGGTTTTTCAAGTAGATTGTGATGCTAGTGGTACTGCAACAGGAGCTATTATGAGCCAAGAAGGTAAACCTATTGCTTATTTCAGTGAGAAGTTAAATGATGCCAAGAGAAAATATTATGTTTAAGATCAGGAATTTTATGCTATAGTTCAAGCATTGAAGAAGTGGAGACACTATCTGCTTCCTAAGGATTTTGTTTTGTATACTGATCATCAAGCTTTGCAATATTTGAATAGTCAAGGAAAGTTGAATCAAAGGCATTTGAAATGGGTTGAGTTTTTGCAGAGTTATACATTTATTTTGAAACACAGGAGTGGAAACTCTAACAGGATTGTAGATGCTCTTATCAGAAGGCAACTATTGCTGATAGAAATGCAGATTGAGGTGGTTAGGTTCAAGGAACTCAAGAATTTGTATCTAGAGGATCTTGATTTTGTTGAAGCTTGGAAAGCTTGTAAAGAACCTATTACTCTAGACAACACGAAGTGGCTAGATTTCATCATTCAGAATGATATGCTATTCAGAGGCAATCAGTTGTGCATTACAAGAAGTTCTATGAGGGAGAATCTCATCAAGGAGAATCATAGCAGAGGATTGGCTGCACATTTTAATCATAATAAAACCCTCGCTTTGGTTAGTGAGAATTATTATTGGCCACAGTTGCAGCAAGATGTCAAGAAGTTTGTACAAAGTTGTAGAGTATGTCAGATGGTGAAAGAAGTGAAGTAGAACACAGGGCTGTATCAACCATTACCTGTACCAGAGAAGCCTTGGGAGGATATCAGTATAGACTTTGTTCTTGGTTTACCAAAGACACAGCAGGGACATGATTCAATTTTTGTGGTAGTTGACAAATTTTTAAAGATGACACATTTTATTCCCTACAAGAAGACTAATGATGTTGTTCATGTAGCGGAATTATTTTTCAAAGAAGTGGCGAGATAGCATGATTTGCCAAAGAGTATAGTTTCAGATAGGGACACTAAGTTCATTGGATATTTTTGGTGTACATTGTGGAAGAAGTTGAAGACCGATTTGAAATTTAGTTCATCACATCATTGATAAACTGATGGACAAACAGAGGTGGTGAATAGGAGTTTGGAAAATTTGCTGAGATGTTTGGTTGGAGATAAGCCAATAGGATGGGATTTGATTTACCACAGGCAAAATTTGCATATAATAATTATGTTAATAGGAGCACAGGTAAATCACCATTCTAGATTGTATATGGGAGTAGTCCCAGAAATGCATCTGAGTTGAGAAAGATAGATAAAGGAGAAATAAGTAGTGCTGAAGCTGAGAATTTTGCAGAACACTTGAAGAACATCCATGAGGAGGTGAGGAAGCATATTACCAAGATGAATGCACAGTATAAGGCTAAGGTAGATGTGAAAAGGAGGCATAGGAAATTTCAGGTTGGAGATGAAGTCATGGTTCATTTGCGGAAGGAGCGATTTTCAGTTGGTACATATAACAAATTGAAAATGAAAAAGTTTGGGCCATGTAAAATACTAAAGAAGCATGATTCAAGAAATGCATATGAAGTAGAATTGCCTACTGAGCTGAATATTTTACCAGTGTTTAACATTTCAGATCTGATAGAGTATCATGAGGGAGGTGTTGAAGATGAGATCACAACAACACAGTGGAGTATTCCAGCAACTAGTTTAGATACCAAAGAGATTGAGGATATACTAGATAGTCATGTTGGCAGAAGCATAAGGAACAGGACATATGAAGAATATCTAGTCAAGTGGAAAGGATGACCTATTGAAGATTCATCATGGCTGACAAAGGAGGAGGTTAACCATCTTGGTTTTCCTCTACACACCTGAGACATGACGGGGTCACTTCTCAAATTACCCCGAGTGTCTGATGCAGGAGCATCCTGGGTGTAAGAGCAATCTTGCATCACCCAAAAATATTTATGTTTTTGTATTCAATAAGGGCTATCTTGTGCAGAGCTGCTATTTATGGAAACTTGCTATTTTTAGTAATTTGGTCATATGATCTCAGAATGTACATGTGGAGGTTCATCTCAGTCATATCATCGTGCCAGTAAATTTTCATGGCTAGATCAGGTCTAGTTTGGAAGATATTGAATATTTTTGGTATTGGCAGGAGGGTACAAAAACTTTGAACTCAATTTTGAAGGCTTTAGAGGCACCAGATGAGGTCAAAAATTTTGGTGATAGGTGCTTGTGCGAGACAAGGTTGTAGAGCACTTCGTGGCCTTTTCAAAATGGGGTTATAATAGTCAATCGGGTCAACTGGTGATGACTTATGGTCTCCAGAAGTCAGGTCACCTGAAATGGCAGAAAATAATTTTCCTTCAAAATTTCTATTTGGGTTTCAAAAGTTATTTTGAGCCGACTTTGATGTAATAAATTGAGAAATAAAATAATTCTAATTTTGGTCGGCCCTAAGGGCTAAATTTATGGAACCTTCTCAGGCAGTGGAAAATGCCTATATAAAGAAGGCTCGTAGTGTTGTCTAGGGTAGTTCTAGGTATAGATCTGGGTATTGATTCGAGGCTTTGTCCTATAGAATATTGTAAGGGAATGCCCATGTGGCTTTGCATATTGTAATTCTGAAAGTTTGTAATTCCAAATTTATGGAGATAATAAGAAGCTAATCTTCTGTTCTTGCATATTGTTGTTGTTTCTCTATTTCTATTATGTGTTTGTGGTATTAAGGGGAGCACCCTTCATCACCAAGCCAAGAAACACCGAGCAACATAGGCTTTCCCGAGCACAAGAATTTACAGTGAGTTCCTTCAGTGACCGAGCTTCCTTCATTAACCGAGACTATCAATTAAAGATGTAACCGAGTAACACCAGCCCAAATAACACACCACCATGCACTGCGGACCCAAGAATGCCCCTGCATCAAGATAGAAGAAGAATCAAGCAGAATGACTCCACTTGAATCAACAAACAAGCCCTACTCAGAGTTACACATGGAAGCAATATGAAAACCACATGAAATTAGTGAAAACAAAATGGATATGAGATAAGAAACTGGTAACAACACTGGTGCAATTATATTAAATATTTCAACATGCTTGGCTGTGAGGCCTTTTGAGTTTCAGCATTATACAATGAATGAAATCAGAATCACAACTTGCACTCAATATTATTTTCTACCATCCTCTACTTATAATTGCCTTTCTACAACAACCCAAGCTCCAAATACATAGCTAGCAAAGCCACAAGTTGGCCAATCATGCATTTAATTATATTACAGGTCCAACCTAGAAGAGTAAACCATAATTAAAGAAAGAATGAACAAAAATTGATGTGAGGTTACATTTAGGTCCACACATGATGCAAGAACATGTCCCTAACTTAGCAAGATCCCATTTCATCATACGGAACTGCTTAAGATGAAAAACTCCATGTTTCGCATGAAACTGGCTGAAAATTGATACCCGAGGAAAACGGTCATCACTCCCAACTCATGATGAATTAGGATTTTCAATCTTAGGTGAAGATATTTCTTTAGGTCCTCTTGAAGGCCCTAAGATTGTAAAGGTTGATTCATTAAGGATCAATGGCTACACGATGCACAATCAACATGTAGAAAGTAGGAAAATATGGCTCCAACAGCAAGGAAAAGTTCTCTAACTTTGAAATGGTCCATCCAATCCTTATGTGCTCATAGGAGAAGGTTAAGAAATAGGTCCTCAACATCATGTAAGCTTCGTACAACATGAAACCAATAAATGAAAAGATTATAATGCAAACAACATACAGGTACAAAAAATAGGAAATATTTTTGGTTGATGCAAGATTGCTCAAAGACCCAAGATGCTCTCTCTCTCTCTCTCTAACATAGCATGAGCCTAAATTGGTAATGAAGTTTAATTATCTTCTTGATTTAAGGGTTTTTTTTTTATCTTGTCTCTATAAATGAAATGATAGTTGAATTGGAGCTATCACTTATTCACTGAGACCATTGTTGCACAAGAAATATGCTTTCATAAATGGCCTACTAATAGAGCTCATGTATTGCACATGAATGTATGTAAAAACTAGACCAACATTTTCTCTAATTATCTTCCACACCTCTTTGACAATATCCTTTGTATACCCAAATATAATTGTTAGTTAAATAATGTATTAAAGTGATAAAATATTAACATATTAAAAAATAAAATCTAAAAATATTTGATTTTTAAGGAGTTTATTTTATATTTGATATAGGACTTGCAACCCCCAATAGAAAAGAGACTTACACATGATTATATAGGTTGTAGAAATAAAATATTTGTCCTATGGATACATGGAGAGAATTTGGTTGGTGATAGAGAGAAAAATAAATTAAAAACTTTATAAAAAGATTTGTTAGAAGCTTAGGGAATTTTTTAACTTGTTATTTGGAGGCATGAAACACAAAATCTTTCACAAGAGTCTTCTTTTTCTTTCTATGTTATTATTATAATAATAATAAATGCATTCCTAAGAAGAGAAAAATTTAGCAATTTCACACACACACAGAAAGATCTCTCTCTCTCTCTCTCTCTTTCTCTCTCTCTCTCTCTCTCTAGATCCCTATTGCAAACATAACATGAGCCTATTGGTAATGAAATTTAGTTATCTTCATGATTTAAGGCTTTGGTGTGAGTCTTGTTTGGATCCCTATAAGTAGATTCAAAGTTGATTTGCAGCTATCACTTCTCCATTGAGACTTTTGTTGCACAAACAAAATGGTTTTATAAATGGTCTACTAATGGACCTCATGCATTACACTAATTTATGTAAAAAATAGACAAGAAATTTCTAATTGACCTTTCACATTTCTTCGACACATCTATTACACACCAAGATACAATTACTAGTTATAATTAAAAAATCAACCTAAAAACTACTTATCTTTTAAGAATTTTATTTTATTTTAGATATAGCAAACACTTCCAACCAACCTTTGAAAAGACCTTTAGACGTATTGTATAGGTTGTAGAAATAAAATATTTGCTTTATGAATATATAGAGATAATTTGGCTGGAGGATAGATAGAAAAATAAATAAAAAGCTTTATAATGGATTCACTAGAAGCTTACGAAATTGCTAGATTTCTTATTTTGAGGCATGACGCACAAAAGTCTTCACAACCATCTTCTCATTCTTTGTAAGTTATTATATTAATAATAAATGCATTTGTGAGATGAGAAAAATTTAACAGTATGACTCGTAAAAGAGAGTGACAGCTTACTGATTATGAATTATCAAGATTTCACGTTGTTTGGAGGTTGAGATGATGCAGTCATGGACGTTGAGTGAAAACATTACTGAGAATGAAAGGCTTAGTGTCTAGTGCAATGGCCCCCCCTTTTCTTTACATTTAAGCCACTAGAGCTTTCCAAGCCCTTCAATATCAAGTCATGGTTGAAAAGATTAGGGAAGTAAAATAGAGCAGATTGAATTATTTTGTGAAATCTTCACAGATTTATTAATTACATTGTGTTATATTTAGGAATTTGTTGTAATATTTTTTCAATTTAGGATCATGTTAATTTTCTTTATATAGTTATATTTCTATCAAATATCTTAAAAGAGACGTTATATTACAATAATAATAATAAAAATCATATGATAGATGACATAAAGTACATCGAAAATGATAAAGGGTATTTGGATGTTCACATAGAGATATTTTATTATTTTATTATTCTTCTCCTCTAAGAATATTAGCTATAATGACATTCAAGAGTGAAGGTGGATTAAGATGGTCATGGTTATATATTGATCATTCTTCATTAGTTTTCGGATTGTGCATGTGTCATATTCGAGTGTCATTTTAGAGTAGTGTGTCCTTGAAGTGGAATAGTCAAATATGTTAAGTCACATTTACTATTCATGTATGTAGTAATCGGTCATATGGTTGTAATGCATTTTTCATAACATGCTTTTGAGTGCTTTCCTCCCAACTTTTCCCAATTTATACGCATTGCATAAAGGGTTCGTGGATTAATTAATAGATATATAAGTTTTACTTTTAAAAAAAAATAGACAGACAAAAGAAATTTGTTGATTATATACACTTTGTTTAACAATTCATACACTCCTGTACTTTCTTTGATAATGAAGGGTTTTCGCTAAAAGATTTCATCTAATGTCATGTGTTCAAGTCTTATAATTTGTTGACTTCTTATATTCTAATTTATAATTTTACACATTTTATCGTCAATCAAATGATGATATAGTTAGAATTTTAATTTTGTATACTCTATTAAAAATATTTATTTACTGTAATTCCTTATTTTACAATATTTAATATTGAGACTTTGGTTTCATTGAGAAGAGGATGCCTTTGTTGAGTGGTGTCACTTTTTCTAGTTGTAGTGAGAGTTTATTATTGTTATAGGCAAAGTGGGTTTTTCAAAAGGGCCCAAACTCTTTCCAATAAGACAATAAAAAATATATGCCTAAAAACACAAAAAAAAAAAATGAACCTTAAAAGGGATAGAGCTTAATATTTAAAAATAATAGATACAATCTTGAAAAAAAAAAAACATTGAATAAATTTCATTCTATCTGCTAACAACTTTTCATGCCTCATGTATAAACTTCTTGAGTAGAAGTTTCTTATTTGAATGGTTTTTACATATTTGTAAGTATTTGAAACCATAGCCTCCACCTCTTATTTAGAGATTGTTAAGTCCAATGGCACTGTGTATGAGTTGTAGAATTTGACAATAGATGGTCTCTTAAAATTAGTGAAATTTTGTTGCAAAGGAGTGAAAACCCAAATGAGTATCTAATTAATTATGGAAATGATTGGATAAGAAGACATATATAAGTAGGAGATATTTTCCACAAAAAGTTAAATTGTGATATTACTATCAAGATTCAATTGTGTTATTCCAAAGTGCGCTCGAGATGGAGTAGTACTAGGATGGGTGACCTCCTGAGAAGTCTCAGTGCTTCACTTTTGTGAGCATCACCTATATCTAATGAGTGCTAAGTGTTCCATTCATTTTCATGAGAGATGGGCTTGTGTGAACCACTACTCATGATACATGGGTCAATGAGTTTGACTAAAAAAGCTACACATTTGAATCCTAATAGCAATATCAGAAAAAGACATAGGCAGCAATTTTGTTTTTATATTTCATATTTCATTATTTTTAATGTTCGATAGGATGCCTTAACATTTGTATTGTGAATATGGTACGTGATATTTACCAAATTAAAATCTTAATAATTAAATCATATCTCAAAATACATTTGTATACTTCAAATATAAATTATGTTGATTATGTTGTAAAGTGTAAATCTCTTTAATTTGATTTGGAATTAGAAAACTTTAGTACATATTGTTATTTCCAACTCATGTTTGAGATAAACCCAAGGATTTTCCTTCACCTATAATTGGTTACCTCAAAGTAGTGGCCAACTTTCTTGAGAATTCCTTACAAATTATATGGAATATCTCCTTCACTTTGGACTCTACAAAACCCAAGTGGGTGCACCTTATACAATTGTAGACTAGGATTTGAGCGTGCACCTAAACCTGTTTTGAAAGCCAAAGACAAACAAACGTCATAGCATATAATCAAATCAAATTTAATGGTAAACAAACTAAAATCAAAGCCACCTCAGTTTAAGCCTAAAACGGATGCGCCCATGCACCGTTTGATATGCTTGGATATAAATGGATGTGGGTGTGCAAACTCAAGCACTTGGAGCATGCAAGATAAATGATGATTTGAGGATCAAGAAGACCCAAAATGACACAAAATAGGTATGAGGAACCTATTTTGCCTCAAAGGCCTCAAGAACACACAAATATGCAAAGCTAAAAGATGAACTAAGATTGATAAGAAATGAATCTATGTTAATCCATTTAAGCTAATTTAGATGTGATTTTAAGCTTGGAAATGATCTAAAATGATGAGTTTATGCTTATGCTAGAATGAAAATGGCATTATAACTTTGCTATTGAGTTTGAGAGTTGAAAGATGATTTGCCTTAGGAAGTGAGGGTATTTATAGGATTTCTAAAGGCTTGGGGTAGGAGGAATGAATGGCCAGGATTGAAATCCTTAAGAGAGGCCAAGATTCACTCAAAGGGAAGCACATGGATTGTGCTAGTTCTCAGCCAATCAGGAGGTGACACATGTCACAAGGTGAGTGGATGAAGGGAAGGGCAAAGAGGAGTCAACAAAGGGGGCTCCAAGCTCATAACTCTCCAAATAAATGCTTGTAAGAGCAATGAATGGGCTTTAAGAGGCTTTGAAGACTTTGGGGAAGCAATAAATGCTTTGTGGTTGAGATATTTGAAAGGAAAGACTTTGCTTTGGTTTAGGAAAGTCTTAAGCTTGGTTAGGATTGCACAAAGGTTTAAGGGTAGGATTAGGATTAGATTAGGACAAAAAAAGGATTAGGATGGGTGAAGAGGGTGGATTTGAGAAGATTCTAGAAGAGTCTAGATTTCTCCTTAGTTTCATGGAATAAAAGTTATTCATTCCAAAAGCTTAAGTTTTAGGAATATTTATTAAAATATTTTCAATAAATATGAAAATTAAATATTTAACCTTGGGATTAGGGTTAGAAAAGATGGGATTAGCCGTTTAATCGAAATTAAGAAGGGATTAGAAGATTTTGGAAGAGGTTAGTGGTCTTAAGAAAATTGGCCAAGTTTGGGATAAAAAATAAATTAAAAATAAATTAATTTATTTTTGAAGTTTTTTGGTCAATTTATTAATTAAATAATTAATAAATTAGGGATAATGTCCAAATGACATTTTTAGGCTAGATTCCTTAATTAAAGATTTTTAATTAAGAGAGAGGGATTTAATGCCATAAAAATAAATTAATTAATTAAATAATTAATTAATTAATAAATGATGATGTCATCAAGGATTTTCAGAAAACAAAAATAATTTATTTTCTGAAGGATTTTTCGGTGTCTACATTTTGCCCCTCTTTGATGCGATGCCACAAGTGGCATGGCGTCAAAGACAAGAAAATAAGATGCCGAGGCTAGAATCAGAAGAAGAGTGTATGACGCCTGGGTGGACTAGGAGAAAGAGAGATACATGCCCCGGTGGGACAAAATCATGGAAGATGCGCCCAGTGGGACAAGGAGAAAGAGGGATTACACCCTGGGACAGAGTGTGCCCGGCGGGACGAGGAAGGAAAGGCCTAGGAAGAAAGGGGAGATAAATAACCTCACTTCTAAGAACAAATATGGATGATATGCAAGATGAGATGGAAATGCAAGATGCAAGATGCAGCTATATGGAAAGATGCAAGATTAATCTATATGATAAATGCAAGGGACCAGATAGCTCCAAGTGCAAACGGGAGTGCACAACCTAGATTTAATATAGCTATGTTAGAGACCTGCCAAGGATACTGGGATCACGAGGCCTGTCAATAACGTCGCAGAGGACTGACGAGGACTGACGCTAAACAAACACACAGGGTTGCCCCAACATCACACATGAAGCGCAGAGGCGACATGGCGGAACCGATGCTGAAGGAACCACAAACACACAACTGACTCACAGGCAGCAGTGAAAGATCAAAAGACCTTGCCCCAGATTATCCGCACACGCAGCACACCGTGATATAATGAATCATGGTGACCCTGGTGGGATAATGAGAAGCCAAAAAGATTAACAAGACCCAAAGGACAAAAATCCAAGATCAAAATGATAACTCCAAAAAGACATCCTTTGCCAAGGAGAGAGATTTGATTTGATTGATGGTGGGAAGATTGGTCGGACAGGAGGAATGATATATCCTCAAGGACCAGGATGGAAGATTAGGTCAGACAGGAGGAACGATATATCCTCAAGGACCCATGGGTTGGTGAGAGAATAAGTGTAGTTGTTCGCTGGCAAAAGCTGAAGTTCAAGGAATAATCAGGATGAGCAAGGATAAGTCGACAATTGATGTTGCTGAAGCACAAGGCCCGAGTGGGACTACAAATTTTCTGAGGCTGGGGATGGGACAAGATATTTGATCAAATGCTGTTGCAGGATGGACAAAGGTTATGTACAACAAGGAGGAATGATATGCACAAGGGATATGTACAGAAGCTCAGGATTGGGGATAGGAAGATCACACTCAGCGGGACTCTCACAAGAAGGATAAATACAGGGAGGATTGCGCTATATAGGAAAGGGATAAGGATATGGTACAAGATATGGTACAAAGCTTTGGAATAGGATATGGATTGTAGATGGGTTGGAGGAAGATGGAAGCTGAATGCTTGGAAAATAGGGGAGATGAAACTGCTGGGAGATCTGTTATGGATGGAGGAAGATGACGGTAGCTGAAAGGACAACTGAATAGATAAATAGCTCAGTTTACTATGTTGGCGCCTGTTTGCCAGGTTTTCACCAACATACTTGTCCAAGGCGCTTGTATTGCCAAGTTTTCACCGTTGGACGATTATTTTCTCTTTCTCTTTTCTTTTTTCTTTTTTTTGCTTTTTTTGCTTTTTTTGCTTTTTTGAATGTTTTTGCTTTTTTTCTAATATATGCAGGATTAGGTTTAGGCATAGAACCTCTTCAGATGGATGATGTTGATAGGATCATTCAAGGGCTCGCCTTCTGGTGTTGATAGCTGATAGGCTCCAGAGCCAAAGGATGCGGTGACAACATAGGGGCCCAACCAAGTAGGCTCAAACTTGCCTTTCTTTTCTCTATTTGCTAGGACCTTTTGATTTTCTTTAAGGACCATGTCACCGACCTAGAATTGTCTAGGATGGACCTTTTTGTTATAACTCCTTTTGAGTCGATTCTGGTATGCAACCAGGTGATCGTAAGCTTGCTGTCTCTTTTCATCTAGCAGATCTAGCTGTGTGAGCCGGGCCACACGATAGTCTTCATCAGTTGTATAGTTCTTCATGGAGACGCGCAAGGATGGGAGCTCAACCTCGATCGGTAGAATGGCTTCAGCACCATATACAAGGGAGTATGGGGTGGTGCCTATGGGAGTGCGATAAGAAGTGCGGTAGGCCCAAAGGGCGGGATTGATTTGGAGGTGCCAGTCACGACCAGAATCATTGACAACCTTCTTGAGGATTTTCAAGATAGTTTTGTTAGTTGCCTCAGCTTGGCGATTTCCTTGAGGGAAATATGGACTGGAGAAACGGTGATGGATGTGGAGTCTGGCACATAGATCATCCACATGCTGGTTTTCAAAAGGTGTGCCATGGTCTGTGAAAATGGTAGATGGTATGCCGAAGCGGAAAATGATGTGGTAAAGGATGAACTTGGATATTTGGATGCCAGTGGTTAGGGTGAGTGGAATCGCTTCAACCCATTTGGTAAAGTACTCTATGGCTGTTATGATATACTTGTGTCCATCCGAAGAGAGGGGGGTGATCAAGCCAACGAGGTTGAGGCCCCAACATGAAAAAGGCCACGGTGGTGCAATAGGCTATAGATCCTGTGCTGGTGCATGTATCAAATTGGCATGCTGTTGACATGGGAGACATTTCTTGACAAATTCACATGCATCATGTTCCATTGTTGGCCAATAATATCCAACTCTAAGCAGCTACTTTGCTAGAACCATGCCACTCATGTGGGCACCACAAATTCCAGCGTGAACTTCTTGTAAGGCCAGGACGGCCTCGTTTGAATCTAAACATCTAGATAGGACATTGTGATACCCACGACGATATAGGGTGTTGGCTACAAGAGTGTAGCAGGAAGCTCTACGAATAAGGTTTTGGCGTTGGTTATTGGTGAGATGGGGAGATATGATACCATTTTTTAGATATGCATGGATGTCATGGTACCACGGGGATTGGGGACCAACCAAGACACACACCATGTTTGCATCGGTGTTCTCATAAGCTGGCAAGTGTAGCTGCTCGACTAGGAATTCATACTGTGTTGCGTCACGTGGGATTTCCAATAAAGATCCGATGGTTGCCATTGCATCTGCTGCTTTGTTTTGAAGCCTTGGGATCTGATTGAATTGTAGATGTAGGAAATGCTCTTTCAGTTTATCCACCAGTTGCTTGTAGGGTAGCAATTTGTCATCCTTTGTCTGATACTCATCAAGGACTTGCTTGATAATGAGCTGTGAATCTCCAAAGACTTGTAGTTTTGTGATGTTCCATTGGATAGCTGTTCTGAGACCTGAGATGAGTGCCTCATATTCTACAATGTTGTTGGTACAGGGGAATCCCAACTTGAATGATTTTGGAATATAGTCACCTTGAGGTGTGACGAATAGGATTCCTGCCCCAGAGCTATGGGATGTGTTGGAACCATCAAAGTATAGTTTCCACATGGGCTGCTCTTCAATCATGCATAAGTGTTCATTGGGGAATTCCATGATTAGTGGATAGGCATCCACTAGTGGTGCTTCTGCTAGTTGATCGGCAATGACTTGCCCTTTGATTGCTTTGCGATCTACATACTGAATGTCAAATTCGCTGAGTAACATGACCCATTTTGCCATACGGCCTGTGAGGGTTGTCCTTGATAACAGATACTTAAGAGGGTCCACCTTTGATATGAGCTTGATTGTGTGGCTAAGCATGTAATGTCTAAGTTTTTGAGTGGCAAAGACCACTGCTAAGCATGCTTTCTCCATGGGTGAATAGTTAAGCTCATAGCCCACAAGAGTGCGACTGATGTAGTAGATAGCTCGTTCTCTATTTTCATCATCATGCTATGCTAGGAGTGCCCCTAGTGCTGTAGCTGTTGTTTAGATGTAAAGGATGAGTGGGCATCCTGAAACCGGTGGTACTAGGATTGGAGCATTAGCTAGATACTCCTTGAGCTTATCAAAGCTTCTTTGACATATGGGATCCCACTTGAAGTTGGTGTCTTTGCATAAGAGATGTGAGAATGGTTGGCACTTGTCCGCTAGTTGCGAGATGAACCGTCGTACTGATTGAAGCTTGCCCTGTAGGCTTCTGAGCTGTTTGAGATTTCTTGGTGGAGGCATCTCTGTTATTGCTTTTACCTTTTTAGGATCGATCTCTATGCCTCGTCTAGAGACGATGAAGCCTAGAAGCTTGCCAGATGTAACACCAAAGACACATTTCTTAGGATTAAGCTTTAAGCCATAATGATTCAGATGATCAAACACACGTTCTAGGATGTTGAGGTGTTCATCCCTTGTTTTGGATTTTGCAAGGATATCATCCACATAGTCTTCAAGGATCTTGTGGATCATGTCATGGAAGATCGCTGTCATTGCTCTCTGATATGTGGCCCCTGCATTCTTTAGCCCAAATGGCATCATGTTGTAGCAGAAGGTACCCCATGGGGTTGTGAATGCTATTTTATGTTGATCTGCTTCTGCTATATGAATCTGATTGTAGCCTGAAAATCCATCCATGAGTGATAGCATTTCGTGACCCACTGTGACGTCTACAAGCATGTCTATGTTTGGCAATGGGAAGTCATCCTTAGGACATGCCTTGTTCAAGTCCCTGAAATCAATACAGATTCTGATGTCGCCAGAAGGCTTTGTGACTGGCACCATGTTAGAGATCCACTCTGAATAATCTATTGCTCTGATGATCTTAGCTTGGAGGAGCTTCTCAAGCTCTACTTTGACGAGCAATGCTACCTTTGGATGCATTTTCCTTAGCTTCTGCTTCACTGGCTTGACGTTTGGATCTACTAATAGATGATGAACAACAAGGTTTGGATCAAGCCCAGGCATGTGGGCGTATGACCATGCAAAGTTGATGATGGATTCCTTGAGCAAGGCACTGAGAGCGATTTCTTCTCCTTCTGTTAGGTTGACTGCAATGTAGGTGATCCTTGGACATTCTTCTGTTCCCAAGTTGATTGGCTTGGTCTCCTCTATGATGATCGGCGACTGCTCTTGTCTATAATCTTGGATAGGGGGAAGAGGCAAGGCTTCATCTTCTAGCGCCTGAATTGCCAGGTTTTCACTAGAAGATACGCCCTTTATTTTTACTATTTTGGAATCAGAATGTGCCCCAAGGGGGTTTTCACATAAAGACTCATGATGTTCTCTTGCTATTTCATTTTTGTGACTAAAGCTTGCCTCTTCCCCAAAATATCCTTCTGGGTGAAGTTGATAGACAGAGGTTGATGTTGGATCCTGTTTGCTTGCTGGATCTGATGCCCCCATGAATTCTAGGAGTGCTTGTGCGCTTTGGAACTCATCGATGTGTGCGATGCTTGGTTGGTCCCAATCTATGAGGTCGGGGTTTGTGAGGGGAAGATCTATGAGGTTAATGGAGAGTTGTTGGAGAACAGAAGTCCCCAGGAGGGTGTCGTCGGCAAAGATATCATCGTAGGATCGGATGTCTTTCTCTTCGGGGATGTCTTCGATTTCCACGAGGTCATCCTGGCTATTCGAAAAGTTCACGTTGGTCATGTTAGTGCCCGTAGTTGTGGTATTGGGCTCTTGTTCAAGCAGGCAAGGGGTATTAAAGCCAAGTCCTTGCTGTTCTGGATTTTGGGATGGTATGATAGGAAACAAATTTCCATCCTCTTGTGGTCCTAGACCACCACCTTGATAGTTATAGTGTTCTGTGACATTTTTGTAGGGGATTGGGTATTTCTCTTTGAAGTACTCAAGAAGTTGGGTGTCACGTGATGGGGGATCTTTGTATAACCATTTGTTAATATCTGGATCCATTTCTTTGCTGTTGATGGTACCATGAGACTCAAAAGTCATGTTTTCGATTTGCTTGAGCTTATAGTGTTCTTCAATAGGCTTGTTTTGACAACTTGGGCGCCCTTGAGTATGTGGATCACGTGGAAGAGCTCCTACAACAAATGCATCACTGAGGCTGTATTCGCCACAACCCTAGTTGTTGATCTTGATGGATGATAAGGTGGAAGAGAGGATGGTCTCTGGATCGCGATGGGATCAGGATGAGCTAGCAATAGAAGTACCAATATCAGTTCCAGGACAATGAGTAGAATGAGGGAAAGATGCTTCCATCGCAAGGCAGTATGCGAAGGGGTTAGGGTCAGCGTGGATGGTAACCTCAGTGCCTTGATGTGGAAACTTGATGCACTGATGGTAAGTAGATGGTATGGCCTTAATGGAATGGATCCATGGATGACCGAGGAGGATATTGAACGGTAGGTCAAGATCAACAACGTGGCAGAGAGTATCTTGCGTTGCTGGGCCTAGTTGGATAGGCAAAGTTATAGTACCTTCAGAGGTACGCTCCAAGTTATCATATGCTTTGATAGTGATTTGCTCATGTTGTATGTCGGCCTCTGTGAACCCGATCTTCTTGATGAATTCTAATGTGCACAAGTTGAGGGCTGAGCCATTATCCACTAGAACTTGTTTGATGGTGAAATCTCTGACCATGACAGCAATGCGGAGAGGGAGAGTATGGTCAGGAGCGACATCTGGTATATCTAATTCTTTGAAGGACAAGGCACATGCTGCTGATAGGTGTCCCACAAGAGTTTCAAACTGAGTTGTGTTAATGTTCGTGGGGACATGACCTTCTTTTAGAGCTTTGTCCAGGATCTCCTGATGGATGGGTGATGTGCGGAGCAAATCCAAGATAGATATTTGGGCTGGCATGTTCCCAAGATGCTCTATGATATTGTATTGTGCTCTTGGTGCATTATGCTATGTTGCGCATGCATTTGATGCTGGCCTGGTGTTAGACTATGTTGTGGATGCAGTAGATGTTGGCCTTGGAGGAGCAGCTGATCTCGGAAGAGCACCGGCAACAGTTATCCTACCACTGCGGGTAGTTGCAGCACATTATCGATCCGGCCCTCTGACGTGGATGGTATTGATGGTGGGCTCATCTTGGATGGGCTCAACTTGAGTTATGCATCCGACATACTTGTCATAGTTGATGTAGGCCGCTGTGTGATCTTCTTGCTTGCCTTTGCCACGATTTTGGGGCTGATTGGCGTTGGCTTGATTCTCCCGATATCGTGTTGAGGGAACACATTTTGATATATTTGCAAACCGGCGTTGGGTGAAGCTTGAGCTGGTGCATCGACCTGGATCTCCTTGCGATCAATGAGATCCTGGATGTAGTTCTTAAGCCGCATGCACTTCAATGTTGTGTGCCCCTTCACACGATGGTAATCACAGTATTCATGTTCTTTATACCAATCAGACTTTGGTGCGTTGTCATCTTTCTGTGGGATGGGCGGATATGTGATCATATTTGCCTTGGCTAGCCGATAAAAGATCTGATCCAGAGGCTCACCCAAAGGTGTGAAAGTCCTCTTTGGATTATTCTGATTGTTGGGTTTATTCTGCCTTGGGGCAACGTTAACTGCATTAATAGGATTGCCTTGACGTGCTGGCTGCTGCTGTTGGTATTGCTGCTGATACTATTGCACAGGTGGTTGATGAGCTTGAGGAGGCTGCTGATAAATAGGTGCTTGATATGCGGGAGCTGGGGGTTGCTGATAGATGGGCGCTTGTGGCGGTTGGTATGTTTGAGCTGGTGTAGGACTAGCCACAACGAATTGTACATTTTTAGTGTCAGTGGCTCCATCTGTAACAACATTCTTGTTACGATTCCATTAACAGGTTTTATCATTGTTGGGTTTGTTCTTGGAATCATCCTTGAAGTGACGAATAGTGCCTTCATCTAGGAGAGCTTTCTCGATGCCTATGCCTTTGCTCTTGATGTCTTGGTATGTCTGGAGATAGTTCATTCGCATGTGATGGGATAGCTTTGGATGCAGGTTATCAATGAAAATCTTTGTTAGATGCTTCTCTGGCGGCTGATATGATAACCTGGTTGTAAGATTCTGCCATGTTTGCAAGTATTCTGCAAGGCTTTCTCCGTCTTTTTGCTTTGAGTTGCATAGGTCTAGCAAGGACAACTCATTCTCCACATTATGGGCATAGTGTGTGATGAACTTCTCAAAGAGTTCAGCAAAGGTTTTTATTGTCCCATGTGGTATTTTGTAAAACCACTCAACAGCAGTTCCTCCCAAGCTTTTGGGAAACAGGCGCAAGAGATAGTTATCACTGTAAGCCACTTCTTGGCACGGCATGTAGAACTCTTTGATATGGTTTACTGGATCTCCTTTCCCCCGATACTTGTCGAACTTGGGCATCTCAAAATGCTTGGGGAAAGGGATAGTTGCTATGGACCGATCAAAGGGATATGAGCACACCTCTTCGAACTTGTATGTTTTATTCTCTGTTCCACTTTGTAGCTCTTTTAGAGCATTTTTCATTGCTTCTCACTCAGCATTGAGTGGCGAGGGAACTGGGACTTCTGCTTGTGATGGAAGCTATGGAACTGGATATGGCGCTTGCTATGGATAAATGGGTTGGACCTGATTTTGGGGCAATGGTTGCTGGTGATATTGCTGGTGTGGCATAGGGGGATATTGTGGTAAATGATATGGAACCGCTTGATGTTGTTGGGCTACTTGCTGTTGTTGAACTGGCGGTTGTTGTGGGACTGCTTGCTGATATTGAACTGGCGGTTGTTGTGGGACTGCTTGCTGATATTGGACATTTGGAACTTGCTGTTGTAACTGATGGGTGGGAACTTGTTGTTACTGGGGGATGATAGGGATTTGTTGCTGAGGCTGATAGCAAGGGACTTGCTATTGTTGAGGAATGATGGGTGTTTGCTGAAAGGGGACATGTGGTTGCTGTGGGGGAGGCTGTTGGAATGATGTTGCTTGCGGGTATGATGGTGGTAGTTTCTGAGGTTGGCTTTGGGTTTGGCTGATATAAGCTGGGTGCATGCCTGCGTTACTTAGAGGTGGAACAGATGTGGGAAAGCTAGAAGTAAAGGGTGATGGGGTAAGATAGCTGGGGAAAGTTGGCTGTTGAGGTGGTGTAACTTGCTGGAAGGTATTTGGGATTTGGGACGAATAGCTCGAAGCCGGCGATGGTTGGGGTAGTTACTGCTGTGCTGCTTGGGCGAAGGCGGTTTGTTCACTTGCAACCATAAATGTAGGGGATTGAGATGGGATCCCCCATGCTTTCATTTCTTCTTATGTAAGGTCCCACTGAGAGCTTGTGTTAGGGTGCATTGCAGCAGATGATGGAATGGTAGGAGCAACGGGAGCTTGGGACACGAATGATGGTTGAGATAAAGGAGCTTGTTGAGGTTGTGGTTGAGCGGATGCTTGTGAGGAGGAAAATGAAGGAAACACCCAAGAGAAAGATGAGGTTGGAATGGGAAGCGATTACGCTAACCCCAAAGAAGAAGGTACAGATGTTTGGGGGGTGAAGGGTGACGGTGCTCTTTTGATGGTGAAAGGCGTTGCTTGACTTACGGATGGTGGCGAAGCTTTTGGTGTAAAAGCTTGCGTGAGAGGTGGAAGCTGACTTTGGTTTAAGTGTTGGTTTTGGGCTTAGGCAGCCATAGCAGATGATGAAGCAAAAGGGGTATGAGATGGAGCGGATGGTGCTACAGCTTGTGTTGCGGGACTGGTGAGGCTTCTTTGCAAGAAAAGGGGAATGGTGGAAAGCTCTTGGGGTGTTTGCATGATAGGATCAGGAAATGATTGGACAAACGGAGAATACACTTGTGCTGGAACTTGGATAGTTTTGATGGGGATGCGTGGATAGAGAGATGGTGGGATGGAGGTACTTTCTGGCAGGTAGTGAACAAACGTGCTTTGCTGATGTTGTGGTACAAGGGCATTGGTTGTTGGTGGGCTTTCTAGAGGATTTACAAATGCTTGGTTTGCCAAGAGGGATGAAGGGATGTTTGGATCTTCACATGGGTTACTGGCTTGGATCTGGGGATTGTAGGTCATCATGGCATTGGTGAAAAGTTTGGGATCGGATGAGGTTGTTGGTGGATAAGGATTCATGCTTCTTCTTTTCCGAGATCTGGTCTCAACAGGCATGGAGATGCAAGTGCTAAATGTATGCAAGATGTTTGGCTAAAAGATGTTGATGGATGCAAAGTTGATGAACTTCTAAAGATGATGACTTTCTAGGATGCAATGCAAGGATGGATCAAGATGGCGATGATGGAAGCTGGATGGAACGGATATGGATCAAGACGGTGGAGGAAAGATAGGTTGCTGGTGGAAAGTTGGTGAAAGATTACTGAGTGGTCAACAAATGAGCTGCTATTTTTCCCAAATGGAGGATCAGAGATATGATGGGGTCAACCTAAGATAGACTGATGATCTTCAGTCAACTAGTTTCTTATCAATACACTCCAATCTCTTGCTCGAGATGATGGCTATGCAAGGACAAGGTTTGATTTCTTTATGACAACACGTTGTGTCAAAAAGAGGATGATGGTCTCTGATCTTGGATATGGGATAGGAACAACTCAAAAAGGTAGAACACTAAGTGTTGGTGGGTCTCTGAGTTTGGAGCAAAAGATGATGGATCTGCTGGAAAGATATGGAAAGCTGATGGGGGGATGCTGGTGGAAAAGGTATTGAAGGGTGAAGGGACAAATGCTCTATCTAAAGGGACAATGCAGATGACAAGGATTGATTCTAGAATGCTGGTAGGAAGATAAATGCACTTTATGATGTTTTGAAATGCAAGTAAGGTTTTGATGCTGATGCAAAGGGTGAAACTAGGATGAAACTAAGATGCAAGGCTATTGGAGACAAGATTTCAAGATCTGAAGATGGAAAAAGACATGAACAAGGAAATGGCTAATCTTCTAGCTCAAGGTTGACAAAGTGATGGTTAACTCGGAAACGGAAGGCGAACTGTTTGATGCGGGCATTATGGGCAATGTTCTCAAGTCTGGTTTGGGACTTCTCCTCTGCTTGGGTTGCTTGGATAATGGATTGATAGGTCTTGGTGTTCTTCTTGATAACTTTTCGCTCTTGATAGGCTTGGGATTTGGGCAACTTTGCTTTAGGATGTTTGTTCTTGCTGGGCATCACTTGGAAAAGAGGCTTCTGATTTTGAGGCAAAGGTTTCCAATGGTAAAAGTTAAAGTCAAAGCAATCTCCGCAAGGGACAAAGCAACCCTGTGGGATACAAACAAAGGCAACTGACTCTGACAAAGCTTTGAAAGTGTATGTTTCAACAAGTGTTTTCACGGAGTCTTTGACTGTCAAGTACTTCAAACAGATCTACCTAAGGAAGGTGAGTATCAAAATCGCTTGCCCACAGCTTGGTATCCCCCAGAAGGGAATACAAATGGTGAGTAATCTTGAGGTGACCCGGTAAACTCCTTGGAATTGGTCCTTGCACAAGGATTTTGATACTTTCAGATGTAGCTAGGGTAGCCTCTATTTTATCAAGTTTTTAATAGTTCCATGGTGTCTCCATACCCGGTTTTGCTGATCATCCGTGACTCACTTAAGAGCCTTTCCAATTATGCTGGGGGAGAGGAATGTTTACCATCCCCAGACACGTGTTTGGCACGAACGCCCGGCGATTAGGAGATGTAAGCGATTCTTTTGGTATTCGCTTATTTATATACCGGCCGGAGGGGATACTGGTTTGAGGTCGTTCTCCGAGGAGGAAGCGCTTCTCCTTGGACAGGCCTCGCTAAAAGTAGAACAGGTGAACTTGTCCAAGTTCAAATGTTCCACGTTGCTTACTCTAACAAGGATTATGCAAGAATTGAAAAACTCCTACATGCACATCAAGCAGATTTTGTTCATTTTCCCAAATTTGATTAAGTGATGTTTGAACTTTGAAATGAAGACACTCGTGATTAGATTTTGATTTGTTCTTTTCCTCAAAATGTAAATGAATTGAATGTTTGCAAGTTCTTTCCTTTTGTGCATTCAAGATTTGATTAGCGAGTTGATTTAAGAACTTTGAAAAAGATTTGTTTTATCCCTTAGATCACTCAAGATTGAATTTGTTTGCTTGCTTTGGAATTTGAAATGAGATAGGGAACAGAGTTATTCATTCTTTTAGTGCATTCGAGATTGAGTTAGCTTTTCAAAATGACAATGACATTCTAGGACCTAAGTTCATTTCCTTAATGTCATTCAAGATTTTGTTTTTGACCTTTGCTGTAATAAAAGAAATGAAAAATCAGTCCCAAGCAAAAACAAAAAGCGACACTGTCCAGCTTATAAGCGACGCTGGAAAGTGCAGAGGTGACACTTCATTTTTACAGGCGACATTCTGTACCTCAAAAGGCGACAGATAAAAATGCAGAGGCGTGATTTCTTTCGTCACAGGTGTGATTTCATTACAAGAAGGCGACAAAAGAGAATTCTGGGACGTAACAGAAGTTATCGATCACAGGAAAATCTCAGTTATGCAGGCGTGAAAAAAGAGCTCATAGGCGTCATTTCTTTCCTCAAAGGCATGATTTAATTGCATGAAGGCATGACTGGATTCTTTGTAGGCAACATTTCTTTTGATGAAGGTGACATTTCTTTGTTTGAAGGCGACATTTAATTGCTGTAGGCGTCATTTCTTTTCATGAAGGCGACATTTCTTTTATTTCCTGCAAAATACAAGCATATAAAGTATAATTTCATCAAAATGATTGTGGTTTGGGTCCCACCAGGCGTGCCAGAATGTAGACTAGGATTTGAGTGTGCACCTAAACCTGTTTTGAAAGCCAAAGATAAACAAACGTCATAGCATATAATCAAATCAAATTTAATGGTAAACAAACTAAAATCAAAGCCACCTCAGTTTAAGCCTAAAACAGATGCGCCCATGCACCGTTTGATATGCTTAGATATAAATGGATGTGGGTGTGCAAACTCAAGCACTTGGAGCATGCAAGATAAATGATGATTTGAGGATCAAGAAGACCCAAAATGACACAAAATAGATATGAGGAACCTATTTTGCCTCAAAGGCCTCAAGAACACACAAATATGCAAAGCTAAAAGATGAACTAAGATTGATAAGAAATGAATCTATGTTAATCCATTTAAGCTAATTTAGATGTGATTTTAAGCTTGGAAATGATCTAAAATGATGAGTTTATGCTTATGCTAGAATGAAAATGGCATTATAACTTTGCTATTGAGTTTGAGAGTTGAAAGATGATTTGTCTTAGGAAGTGAGGGTATTTATAAGATTTCTAAAGGCTTGGGGTAGGAGGAATGAATGGCCAGGATTGAAATCCTTAAGAGAGGTCAAGATTCACTCAAAGGGAAGCACATGGATTGTGCTAGTTCTCAGCCAATCAGGAGGTGACACATGTCACAAGGTGAGTGGATGAAGGGAAGGGCAAAGAGGAGTCAACAAAGGGGGCTCCAAGCTCATAACTCTCCAAATAAATGCTTGTAAGAGCAATGAATGGGCTTTAAGAGGCTTTGAAGACTTTGGGGAAGCAATAAATGCTTTGTGGTTGAGATATTTGGAAGGAAAGACTTTGCTTTGGTTTAGGAAAGTCTTAAGCTTGGTTAGGATTGCACAAAGGTTTAAGGGTAGGATTAGGATTAGATTAGGACAAAAAAGGGATTAGGATGGGTGAAGAGGGTGGATTTGAGAAGATTCTAGAAGAGTCTAGATTTCTCCTTAGTTTCATGGAATAAAAGTTATTCATTCCAAAAGCTTAAGTTTTAGGAATATTTATTAAAATATTTTCAATAAATATGAAAATTAAATATTTAACCTTAATTAAATATTTAACCTTGGGATTAGGGTTAGAAAAGATGGGATTAGCCTTTTAATCGAAATTAAGAAGGGATTAGAAGATTTTGGAAGAGGTTAGTGGTCTTAAGGAAATTGGCCAAGTTTGGGATAAAAAATAAATTAATTTATTTTTGAAATTTTTTGGTCAATTTATTAATTAAATAATTAATAAATTAGGGATAATGTCCAAATGACATTTTTAGGCTAGATTCCTTAATTAAAAATTTTTAATTAAGAGAGAGGGATTTAATGCCATAAAAATAAATTAATTAATTAATTAATAAATGATGATGTCATCAAGGATTTTCAGAAAACAAAAATAATTTATTTTCTGAAGGATTTTTCGGTGTCTACAACAATATAAACAAATATAGACAAGGGACAACAAATATTGAAATCCTAGGAGAGTTCTCTTGATCCCAATAAATCAGAATGCACTTCAAAATAAACATAGAATCATCTCAATCCTAATAATTTGACAACTCATAGTATCTTGAGAGTATAAAACTATGCTCTAATCCTTTCACTATGTACAAAAAAAGTAAACATGTTTTGTTTTTCTTCTTTTGGTTATATTGAGACTCAATAAGATTCAGACCAATGTCTCATAGCATTGAGATAGATTCAATTACTTAATAAATCATAACATGGTTACACATATGTTCCTAAACACTTACACCTTGCATAAGCATTTAACTAGCCACAACATGTATCATACTTTCAGTGAATCACTACCACTCCCACATCGTTTATGCAACCCATAAAAAGGTTTTCATTCCTTCCTCAAGAAAGAAATCTCAAACTATGAAATTCAACATTCAAAATGAAACTTGCAAGACAAATTAATTTATCATGAACATAAAAATTCATGACAAATATGAGATAATAAGATAGGATACAATATATGGTGAGATTTTCATTAATTGTTATCCGACCTACAATTTATAATAAATCAAACAAGAGACTCTATCCAAGAAAATTATTGTATATTTATATATTCTCTACCTATTAGCAATGAATGCTGACTATATCCTATGGGGGAGTATTCAGATCCATTATGTAGCAGTTTTATGTTGCATTCATGACTATGGTTGTCATTGATGTCAACACAGTGATCTACTAAAGATTAGCAGAGAAGCAGCCAGTGTTTGAATTAGCGCTCGTGGAGTATTGAAGATCAAGCTATGTAGAGTTGAGGACTTACTCTATATTATGTCTTGAGATCATGGTCAAGAGAAAATATGAAAATTAAATTATTCATGACAGTTATGTGTAATTCAATGGAAGCAGTATTTAGGTAGTGTTCTTGAGAAGCGGCTTGTGGTAACTGGATGATATCTCCTAATCAGGATAAAATCTAGGCATGCGAAGTTGTCTAGTTGATGAAGACATTATGATAGTGACGTGGACATGACAACATGGTTAGAGGTTGCACGAGTGAAGAATTATTTTGTTTGGAAGCTGACAGTTTTTATGTAATTGTGAAATATTGTGTAACATGTGAAGGTTTATATTTTGTAATTGGTTAAACCTTGTTGGCCGACTCATTTTTAATTATTTGAGTGTGGTATAAAGGAAGGATTTTTTTCCTTTACTTTTGTAAGAACATATGTAAGGAATTACATAATTGAGAAATACATGTTGTAAGAGGATATGTGAATTGTAGAGATCTGATATTGAGATCTGGTGAAGCAGTTGGTGTGGTTTGGCACAGACAGAGGAGCAAAGATAAGTTGATGAGATCATTAATTATTTGGTATTATTCTATTTGAGTAATAGAGGGATCGGTTCGACAATGTGTTTAGTGATCTTTCCCTTGAAGTTGTTTGGACAGTGGGTCCTTCTGCCTTCCATAACTCCTAATTGGGTTAGAATATTTTAATGGGGATTCAAAGTATCCTAACATGGACTCATATGTATTGAATGTATTTCATAAGGCTCTTAAATAAGTCTATCCTCTTACAAGGAATTTTTATATTGGTACATATTTTTGTGGGCATCATTCCTAGTGGGGTTTACTCTCTAATCAAGAGGTTCCCTAGGCAACATATATTGTGTTATTGTGTTGTTGTGTATGTTTATCTTTCTATGGTTGTTTCTTATATTGATTACATGGTTGAAATCTGTTAATGGTGATAACATTTGTATTTATCTGATAACTTATTCACCCCTCCTCTCAGTTATCTTGATGGAATTTACTTTCTAACAATTGGTATCAGAGTAGCAGGTCCTTGAAGGAAAAGTTTAACAACTTAAGGAGATCCATAGAGAATCATTTCAAGAAAGAAAGTCCTAAGTTTGATGGAGTAAACTATGACAGATGGAAAGAAAAGATAAAGACACATTTTCTATGTTTAGGACCAAGGTACTGGTTAATCAAAAAGAATGCGAAAACTATCATTGAAGAAGACAAAATTGAAGAATGTACTAATGGGGAAAGATATATGTTCATGTGTAACATACTTTCTAGACAAGTAATATTTTCAGCCCTTCTGGAGAATGAATATAGTCAGGTAAAATATCTAAGAACAAATCATGAAATTTGGTTAGCTTTACAATCTACTTTTGAAGGTGATGTACATGCAAAGAGAGTCAGATTACATAGTTGGATATGTGCATTTGAAGATATAAGAATGATGGAAGATGAATTTGTTAGAAGTTATATTGGTAGAATGTTAGAGATTTTTTAGGTATCAAACCTTGTGAAGGAAATAAGACTGATAATGAAGTGATATGGAAGATTCTAAAGACATTAGCTCATGTATTTAAGCATACAATGCAGATGATTGAACAATTTATACCTTGTATTGAGAACTTTACTAGAGAAACTCTTCTTGGAAGTTTAGAAGCAACAGAGATAAGCTTGAGACAGTCAGAAGATCTACCTAGAATTGAAACATCATTCAATGCACTTAGTGTTTGCCCTACCTTTTCAAGAAGCATTAGTGTAAGTGGAGACTATGCTAGTGGCAACAGATCTAAGAATGAAGAAGATATAAAGATTGAGGAAGGAATTGCCTTACTTGTGAAGAGAGAAATTGAAGGTAAGAAAATATTTAAATATTTGACTTGTCAAGAATATGGTCATTTTGCATCTAAATGTCTAAGAGAGTAAAGAAGTATAAGAATAACTTTAAACCTAGAAGATCTAAAGAATGTTACTATGCTAATGATGAAGAATTTGATGCTAGTATTGAGAAATCCCTAAGTGAAAGTGATAATGAGAATGATGATATAAGATTTGTAGCAATAAAAGAAGAAACCTCTGAAAGTGAAGTTAGAGAAGAAAAATCTTTAGTTTCTCAAGTAGAAAAGAGATCTGATTGGATTATAGATAGTGGTTGTTCACATCATATGAATGGTGACATGAAGAATTTTATAAAGTTTAACAATTATGATGGAGGTATGGTTAGAGTTGGAAACAATGCACCCTGCTTGATAAAAGGAATAGGATCTATTACTCTTGATGGAAAGACTAACACTAATGATGTTTATTTTGTGAATTGATTGAAACATAACCTTTTGAGTGTTGGACAGTTAGTTGATAAGGGATATCAAGTTTTGTTTACTGAGAAAACTTGTGTGATCAAGGATAAGGATGGTAATTTTATTGGAACTGGATCAAGAACCAGAGGTAATGTATTTTAGTTGAACCCTATGGAGATGACATGTTTGATTACTAAAATTGATGATAGTTGGTTATGGCATAGAAGATTTTGTCATATAAACTTTGATAACATTGTGAAAGTAAGTACTACACTTGTAGTAAGAGATTTTCCTAATACTATGAAACCTACTAACATGATTTGAAATGAATGTGTGATGGCTAAATAGAAGAGAAGCTCATTTTCAGCAAGAAGTTTACAATAGCAGGGAAGTTGGAGATTATTCATATAGATTTGAGCGGTCCTACAAGGACTAGAGGATTCTATGGAGAAAGGTATTTTATGATTCTTGTTGATGATTTTAAAAGAATGATGTGGATTTTATTTCTTAAAGAAAAATTGGAAGCATTTGATAATTTTAAAGTAATTAAGAACAAAGTTGAGAATGAATCTAGAATAAAGATTAAATGTTTAAGATTAGATAAGGTGGAGAATTTACATTAAAGGAATTTAACACTTTTTGTGAAGTGAATGGTATTAAGAGATAGTTTTCAGCCCCTAGAACACCTGAACAAAATGGTATTGCAAATAGAAGGAACAACTCAGTAACTGAGGTAGCAAGAGCTATGTTATTTGAGAATGACTTGGTGAAGACATTCTAGAGAGAAGTAGTGAATACAAAAGTATATACAATGAACAGAGTACAAATTAAAGCAGATACAAATAAGACAACTTATGAATTATGGTTTGGACATGCACCATCAGTTAAGTATTTCATAATTTTTGGAAGTAAATGTTATATTAAGAGAGATGATGACATTATAAAGTTTGACCCTAGAAGTGATGAAGGTATATTTCTTTGTTATTTGTTGAAAAATAAAGCTTACAAATGTTTCAATAAAAGAACTAAAACTATTGTTGAGAGAGCAAATGTTAAAGTTGATGAAAAGTTTAAAATTCAGGAAAGGATGCTTGATTATGAATCAGATGAAATAACTTGTCCTAGAATTGATCAAGAAAATATTGAATTATTTTATGAAACCAATAGTGAGTTGCAAAATGACAGTCACATTAAGGAAATAAGAGAAGAACCTAGAGCAGAACATGGAGGTGAAACAAGAACTTAGATAGTAACACCTAACAGGAATCTAGCAAGAAATCATACTATTGGCCAAATTATTGGGAGCATAGAAAAAGGAGTTCTGACATGGAATAAAGTACAAGAATAACTATGTTTAATTTCTCAAATTGAACCTAAATCTACTGATGAAGCTTGTAAAGATGAAAATTGGATTAAAGAAATGAAGGAAGAACTAGATAAAATTGAAAAGAACAAGACTTGGGAGTTGGTCCCTAGACCTAAAGATAAGAATGTTATAGGAACTAAATGGGTATTCAGGAACAAGATGAATGAACAAGGAGAAGTTGTAAGGAACAAAGCAAGATTGGTATGTAAAGGATACTCATAGCAAGAAGGAATTTATTGTGAAGAGACTTTTGCACCTGTTGCAAGAATTGAAGTGGTAAGAATGTTTTTGGCTTATGCAGCTTATAAGAAATTCAAAGTATATCAGATGGAGGTGAAGTTAGCATTTTTGAATGGAGAATCAGAAGAAGAAGTTTACATTGAGCAGCCTGAAGGTTTTCCCTTAACTCATGAAGGAGACATGGTATGTAAACTGAACAAAGCTTTATATGGATTGAAACAAGCACATAGAACTTGGTATGCAGGACTAGATAAGTATTTGATAAAATTGGGATTTTCTAAAGGCACAACAGATAGTAATTTATATCTGAAAGAAATTGAGAATAGTTTATTCTTTGTAGTTATCTTTGTTGATGATATTATCTTTGGTGGAGAAGATGAAGCTAGTGATAAATTTGCAGATGAAATGAAGACTGAATTTGAAATGAGCATTGATTGGTGAGATGAAATATTTTTTAGGATTGTAGATAACATGAAATAGTGATAGTATTTTCTTATGTCAAATAAAGTATCTACATGACTTATTGAAAATATTTGGAATGGAAAATTGTAAGCCGATTGGCACACCTATGGTAACTAGTCATAAGTTATCTAGCGCAAATGAAACTCCTACAGTTGAACAAAAGAAGTAAAGATCTATGATTGGAGGATTGAAATATTTAACTCATACAAGACCAGATATATCACATGTAGTTGGAATTGTTGCAAGATTTCATGCTAATCCTAAAGAGTCACATTATGCAACAGTAAAAAGAATACTGAGATATTTGAAAGGCACAATTGAATATGGATTATAGTATGAAAAATTTGATGACTTTACCCTATGTGCATATATAGATACAGATAGGGGAGGTAGTGTTGATGAAAAAAAAAGTACAAGTGGTGGAGAATTTTTTCTTGGAGGAAGATTGGTTTCTTGGCTAAGAAAGAAACAAAATTGCATTTCATAGAGCACAGTAGAAGCAGAATATGTAGCAGCAGCAAATAATTATAATTAGATAATATGGATGAAACAAATGTTGAAGGATATTGGAATCAAATTTGATGAGCCTATTGTTATACACTGTGACAACACCTAGTACAGTAAGTGTGTCTAAGAATCCTGTATTGCATTCAAAGACAAATCATATAGAAAAAAGTATCATGTTGTAAGAGAGAAAGTTGCAGAAAAAGAAGCCAGACTTGAGTATATAAGTACAAAAGAGAAGATTGCAAATATATTTACAAAGCCCTTACCTAAAGATACATTTGATTATTTGAGAGATATGCTTGGGGTTATGCCCCAACCTACTCTTGAGAAGTGATGTAGATTGTTGCATTAGTCTAGTGGTATATGAGCTCTATCTTTTCTAGACAGGATGTTGGTACTTCATCTATGGGGGAGTGTGCGTGTTTTGAGATGAGTCATGAAGGACTCTAGTGAATCTATTTTCTGAAAAGTGTCTTTTGACATTTGAGAATTTACATATTGATGTTTAATTTTCTCATTGATGTCAATAAGGGAGAAGTATACATGAAAAAAAAGAGAGAAAATATCATCTATGAGGAGAAGAACAAAAGAGAGAGAGAGAAAAGAATAAAAAGAGGGAGAAGGATACAAACATCTGTTGGAGGAGATGAAGCAATATAAAATGAAAAAATTGAAAGATTTGATTGATGAAGAGGATGTAAAAAGATTGATTGATTTGATTGTGAAGAGGTTTTCAAAATATTTCAAAGTAGTAGTGTTGCAGTTTGGTATTTATGGAACTTGGATGTTTTTTTTCATCTATGTTGTCATCAATGCCAATGGGGGAGATTGCTAGGAATGAATGCTAAATATATCCTACAAGGGAGTATTTAGAGCCATTCTATAGTAGTTGTATGTTGCATTCATGACTATGGTTTTCATTGATGTCAACACAATGATCTACTGAAGATTAGAAGAGAAGAAGACATTGTTTGAATTAGCGCATGTGGAGTATTGAAGATCAAGCTATGTGGAGTTGAGGACTTACTCTATATTATGTCCTAAGATCATGGTCAAGATCACATATGGAAATTAAATTATTCATGATAGTTATGTGTAATTCAATGGAAGTAGTATTTAGGTAGTGTTCCTAAGAAGCAGCTTGTGGTAACTGGATGATATCTCCTAATCAGGATAGAATCTAGGCATGCAAAGTTATAAACTTGATGAAGACATTATAATAGTGATGTGGACATGACAGCATGGTTAGAGGTCACACAAGTGAAGAATTATTTTTTTTGGAAGCCAACAGTTTTTATGTAATTGTGAAATATTGTGTAACATGTGAAAGTTTATATTTTGTAATTGGTTAAACCTTGTTGGCCAACTCATTTGTAATTATTTGAGTGTGGTATAAAGGAAGGATTTTTTTTCTTTATTTTTGTAAGAACATATGTAAGGAATTGTGGAATTGAGCAATACATTTTGTAAGAGGACATGTGAATTGCAGAGATTTGATATTGAGATCTGGTGAAGCAGTTGGTGTGGTTTGGCATAGACAAAGGAGAAAAGATAAGTTGATGAGATTAGTAATTATTTGGTATTATTATATTTGATTAATACAGAGATCAGTTCGACAATGTGTTCAGTGATATTTCCCTTGAATCTGTTTGGACAATGGGTCCTTCTGCCTTCCATAACTCCTAACCAGGTTAGAATCTTTTAACAGGGATTCAAAGTCTCCTAATAGGGACTCATATATATTGAATTTATTTCATAAGGCTCTTAACCAAGTCTATCCTCTCACATGGAATTTTTATTTTGGTACATCTTTTGTGGGCATCATTCCCACTGGGGTTTACTCTCTGATCAAGAGGTTCCCTAGTCAACATATCTTGTGTTATTGTGTTGTTGTGTATGTTTATCTTTCTATTGTTATTTCTTATATTGATTACATGGTTAAAAATTTTTAATGGTGATAAAAGTTGTATTTATCTGATAACTGATTCACCCACCCCTCTCAGTTATCTTGGTGGACTTTACTTTCTAACAATTGGTATCAAAGTTGCAGGTCCTTGAAGGAAAATTTTAACTTAAGGAGATCCATGGAAAATCATTTCAGGATAGAAAGTTCTAAGTTTGATGGAGTAAACTATGATAGTGGGAAAGAAAAGATAAAGACACATTTTCTATATTTAGGACTAGGGCACTGGTTAATCACAAAGAATGCGAAGACTATCATTGAAGAAGACAAAATTGAAGAATGTACTAATGAGGAAAGAGATATGCTCGTGTGTAACATACTTTCTAGAGAAGCACTCTTGTCAGCCCTTCTAGAGAATGAATACAGTCAGGTAAAATATCTAAGAAAATCTCATTAAATTTGGTTAGCTTTACAATCTACTTTTGAAGGTGATATACATGAAAAGAAACTTAGATTACATAATTGGATATGTGAATTTGAAGATATAAGAATGATGAAAGATGAATCTATTAGAAGTTATATTGTTATAATGCTAGAGATTATTGTAGGTGTTAAATCTTGTCAAGGAAATAAGACTGAGAATGAATTGATATGGAAGATTCTAAAGACATTAACTCTTGTATTTAAGCATGCAACGTAGATGATTGAACAAGTTATACCTTGTACTCAGAACTTTACCAGAGAAACTCTTCTTGGAAGATTAGAAGTAGCATAGATAAGCTTGAGATGGTCGGGAGATCTACCTAGAATTGAGACAACATTTAGTGCACTTAGTGTTCTCCCTACCTTGTCAAGAAGCATTAGTGTAAGTGGATACTATGCTAGTGGAAGTAAATCTAAGACTGAAGAAGATAGAAATATTGAGGAAGGAATTGCCTTGCTTGTAAAAAGAGAACCTAAAGGTAAGAAAATCTTTAAATGTTGGACTTGTCAAGAATATGGTCATTTTGCATCTAAATGTCCTAAGAGAGTAAAGAAGTATAAGAATAACTTTAAACCTATAAGATATAAAGAATGTTACTATACTAATGATGAAGAATTTGAGGCAAGTATTGAGAAATCCCTAAGTGAAAGTGATAATGAGAATGATGGTGTAGGATTTGTAGCAATAAAAGAAGAAAACTCTAAAACTAAAGTTAGAGAAGAAAAAGATTTAGTTTATCAAGTAGAAAAGAGATCTGATTGGATTATAGGTAGTGGTTGTTCACATCATATGATTGGTGACATGAAGAAGTTTATAAAGTTTAACAATTATGATGGAGTTATTGTTAGATTTGGAAACAATCCACCTTGCTTGATAAAAGGAATAGGATCTATTACTCTTGATGGCAAGACTAACACTAATGATGTTTATTTTGTGGATGGGTTGAAACATAACCTTTTGAGTGTTGGATAGTTAGTTGATAAGGGATAGCAAGTTTGGTTTATTGAGAAAACTTGTCTGATCAAGGATAAGGATGGTAATTTGATTGAAACTGGATCAAGAACCAGAGGCAATGTATTTCAGTTGAATGCTATAAAGATGACATGTTTGATTACTAAAATTGATGACAATTGGTTATGGCACAGAATATTTTTTCATATAAACTTTGATAACATTGTGAAAGTAAGTACTACAGTTGCGGTAAGAGATTTATCTAAGATTATGAAACCTACTAACATGATTTGCAAAGAATTATTTTAAGTGGGCATGGATGAAGGTAAGGACACACATGGACCACTTAAAGGAGGAGGAGAAAAAGGGTTAGGAATGCTAACATGTGTAGGATTGGTTTTTTTAATGGAAGTGGTTATGAGGGGTGTAACATAATTGGACACACTAGGTATTGATGTAGGAATAGGAATGGAGGTCTCAACACTAATAGTAGGTAGAATGAAACCTAATTCTTGGGCACAATCTCTAATAGGCTTGAAATTGTATTAATGAGATGAGAGATACTATGCAAGATATTAACACCATGTTCATCATTATGAATTATCTTCCTCAAGCCATCTACTCTGGAGATGACCTCAATATCATATTTTTCTTCGTAACTATTACTCAATTTTTTCAAATTTATGGGAAAGGTTCTAGACTTGTATTGGAGAAACTCTTAAGATATCATCTTCATCATAAGAAGAGTGGGAATATTTTTTCTCAATTATAGGAGGAATATCATTAGTAGGCATGTTGGTCTCATCAAGATTCCTAGGAAAAAAAGAGGACTCAAGATCAAAGGAACCCATAAGTCTACACCTTATCCTAACCAAACTGCTACAAGTAGGACTCAATTTAATAACACTCATGCACAATAGGATGAAATATGGAGAGATCTAATGTAAATATGAACTTTGAAAGAGATATGAAAATATTCATCAACTAAACACAATTCAATGAAGAGCACATCTAACCATTAAATATAATATGAAGATTTAATGCATCTAATGCAGTAAATGTAATATAACCATGAAAAAAAAGAGGAAATATTATGAGATAGATTCACCAATATGTATAATATGAAAAGAGAAGCAATGAAAAGGGGTAGATCACCTCTCATTTTCAAGATTAAACATTCAGTAGGAAGATGTCCCAATAGGCTCAAGTGATAACTCAAACACTAAATGAGACAATGATCCTTCACTAAATATGTAATTTTAAAATTAGAAATGATAATAAGGCCAAAAATGCAAATTAGGAAATATTTATATGCATCTAGAACTCAAATAGGAAATAAGCTACTTCAAATCTGAATAATAGACATACGGAGTTTTGAAATTACTTGTAATAGCTATTCTGATATCCTGAAATTGTAACCTATCTACAAGTCAAATTTGAGTCTATTCTAGAGGTTATGCAATAGCCAATTTGATCTTTACCTAGGTATAGAATGGCTGATTCATTCCATACCCTAGGTTTCTACTTGAAACTACTTGAAAATTAAAGAAATTTTTATAAAGGAAAGTATGTAGAAAGGTAAATATTTGATTTGCCTTGCATAAACCCTCATGCATGGATGTAGAAATCTCTCATACCCATGAAGATACTTGAATATGCATAGAATTAAGGACTTGACCTTGATTTATATATTAAGAATCAAGGATGCCCTCACAAATACATGGATCTTTTTGGAATTGTTGCAGTATGGTGTTGGCATTCAATAGTTTTGTCATTGATGTCAACATATATTCAGTTATGAAGGATCGGGAATTACAAGACAGTAGATAGACATGTTGTAGAGAGTTGTATAGATGTTGTATGATATCTTAGCTCACACAGGCTTAGATAAATGTTCTGGGATGACTATTATACTTATGCCTACAAGGGTAGAGGTTGATATAGTCATTTGTAAAAGTTATTGAAGGATTAGTAATTAAAGACTAGCTAGCATGGCTAGAAATAGGGGAACTTAGAGAGTGAGTGGCAGTGTTTTGTGCATAACTCATGTGTGATGATGGATTACAGTATGCAAGCTTTGGATATATTATATGACATCATAGAGAAGATTTTGTGTGATTGTCGATGTCATGTGTGACATTTTTTCCAGAAAAGAAGTTTTTGGGAGTTGACTAGGCAAGGTAACGTGTGGAAGGACAATTATCTTTGGATAACTGATGGAGCCGACCATCTTGTGATTTTTATTTGTTGTAATATGTTTAAGGATGTTGTATGTGTTGTTGCCTTGGTTAATTTAATATTTTTCAATATAATGAAGTCATATAATGTTCGACCTCTAGGAGATTTATTATTTGTAACTTGTATATGAGGAAGGGATTTTCCTCATAGTAGATGCATCATGCATAAGGATATATGAGAACTAGAAGGCTGTGAGATCTGTGGTTTGTGGAGAAGAAGGTTGTGCATCAGTGCACAAGAGTGGATTGTCCCGGTATGATAGTTTAGATATCTTGATGATATTTTTTTTGTAAAGACTAGAAGGTGGATTTAATCTTATGATTGTATTTCGACATGTGGCTAGTTGTAATACCTCTAAAAGGGTTTATGACTCCTAACAGGGTTTGTATTTTAATAGGGACTTTCTTATTGTAATAATCAGCTCCTAATAGAGCTAGAACTCTTAATAGGGTTTCAATACTTATAGTGTAGATATTTGTGGGCATCACTCCCACTGAGGTTTTTCCCTTAACAGGGTTTTTCTCAAGAACAATTTCTGGTATTCGCGTGCTGTGGTTATTTTACATTTGTTTAAGTATAAAGATTGATTTGGAATTAAGTTTTAGATATTGTCATAAACTAATTCACCACCCCCCCCCCCCGCCCCCCCTTAGTCAATTAAGACATTGTTATTCTAACAATTAATACCAGAGTTGTTGGTCGTTGTACACACTAAGATGTGCACTTCTCTAAATCATTGCTTCCAAAGGAATCCATGAATGGAAGACCTTGAAAATTGACCTAGAGCTCCCTAGGCATGGAGTGCAAGGGTTTTAAGAGTGCTCTTAGTTAGAGCTATTAAGCCAATAACCTTGCTAGTAAATCATGCAATGGGAGATTCAAATGAAGACAAGGGCAAAAATGCCAATATCCCCAAGAATCAAATGGAAATGCAAATGCAATGCAACTATGCTAGAAATGGAAATGCAAGCTAAGCTATGGAAATGAAAGATAGAAGTATTACAAAGCCTCCTAATTAAGCTAGATGAATTAATCTAAAGCACAAAGGAAACTAAGCTAAATATGAAGCTATGAATGCCATGATAAATGAAACTAGAATAACATGTAGATGCAAAAGCCAAGAATGCTCCAAATTTTCAAAAGCTCCAAAGTGACCTAGAAAATTTGCAGCATAACATTAGCATAAAAAGTTGGGGATCTAGAATGAAGAAGAGAGCTCTCCTTTTATAAGAAATGAGAAAGAATGGACCATGGAGATTTAGAGGCAAAAAGATTTAATCAACGGTGGAGCATCAAAGAGGAGCAATCCATGTGCACAAATATCCTTCAATGAGAAAATAAGAGTTGACTTTTGTGCCCATATGAGACAAAAAGTGTTTTTTCCCTTTTTGTAAAATGTTTTATTTGTGCAACTTAGGATAAGAGGAAAAGTGGGAGCTTTTATTTAATAAAAGAGGAGAAAACTCTTTTTAATTAAATAAAGGCTTTAAGATAAAATGGTTAGCCCATAGAAAATAATTGAATAAATGATAGAATTAGGATTTGATCAAGAATAAGCAATTGATAATTTTAGCAAATAATGCTAGAAAGGGGCTAATAGTCTAGATGACCATTTTAGGGTGTATACATTTACCCCTCTTTGACTAATGTGTGATCGATTTGGGAACACATTACATCAAAGAATAGATCAGCCAAGAAGGCAAATAGATAGAGATATGACTCCAAAGAATGAAGTGCAGAGAAAGAGCAAATCCTACATGGTCAACCTAGTAGTGGTAGTACTGAACACTTAGGAAAGAGATGGATAGTATTAGGATTCGAGATGAGAACTAACATGTCAAGCGCAAAGATAGATTGATCAGAGCAAATGGAATGGTCAAGCATATGCTCTAGAGAATAGCCAATAGGATATGATGTGTCTTCCCCCTTAGGATCGAAAGAGAAATCAGGTAGAGGGAAAATAGAAGCAAGAGCAACATGATCAAATCACTAGAAATCATAACCAAAGATGAAAGATGATAGAATAACCATCAAGTAGTGAAGATATGCCCCAGTCAAGGCCTGAGAGAGAGAGAGAGAGATGAAATGTGAATGAAAGACTAGAAGGGTGAGAGAGATGGGAATGAAGAAGGAAAGAATGCCCAGCAAAGATCGAAGGATCAGGCCTCAAAAGGTTAGCCAGCTACGCAGAAGAGGGAGAAAATTTGAAATGTGATTTTGACTATCCAGATTAACTTGAATTTTTATTTCGATCCCGAATTGAATAGAAAATGATGTGATATGAAAGACAAGAAGTGAAAGACATGATCGAGAAGAAGTGAAAGGTGAGCGCAGTTGACCGACGGGTTCACGAAAGATGAAAGAAGAGCTCTCTCCATATGCAAGATGTAAAACTAACTAATATGAACCTAAAAATGCAAGCTATTATGAAAAGTGGTTTACTTGCAAGGTTACAAAGCCATTAGTCTCTAATAATCATCATCAAGTGTTATTGGTAGTGTCGTAAGATCATACAATACACACTAGTATGACTATGTGAATCTGAATATGATCTATATTAGATAGGAATGTGGGAATCCCACCTAGGCATCAAAGACATAGAGGTCAAGATGTCTAGTGCAGTGAGATTACCTAAGTTTAATATGGCAAGATTATACTCACATCGAGACACAAGAAATTCAAGATGACTATAAGTATGCACTTGCAAAAATAGTCAAGGGTAACACCTTGTAGACCCCAATGTCAAGTGGAACAAGCATAAATGCTAATGATAGTTAGGATCAACAAAATATATCCACAAGAAGAAAGCAAATAAAACATGTCCTCATGCCCCAGTCTTCTAGCTCGACATCATCGAAAACTATTAGGGAGAGAACACTCAGCAAAGAAATCATCATAGACAGCACACAAAGAAATAAAGTCAAGAAAATTTCAGTAAGTCAAGTGTTTAAGTGCATGTGTGTAGGTTAGAGAGTCAAACTTTGAGTATCATATCTGCCAGTGAGAAATATTGCATCATCTAGACTGTAGGTAGGATATCTGATAAGTGTTAAGAAACACTCAATGCTAGGGTAGTGTTGAAAAACACAATTGAGGTGGGTGTGACAATTTTTTTGGGATTTTGAATTTTTTGATTTTTTGGTATTTTTGAAATTTATAATTTTTTTGAAGATACATCAAAGTGCCTATTGCTAGGTTTCCACTAAGATGATCATTTTTTTAGGACATTTTCCAATTTTTAAGATTTTTAACAATATATCATTTTTTTCAATTTTTTTCAAGATCAATAAGTATGTACAAAGGATGCCCATAGACAGAATGGGCATCAAACTCCCAAGAAAGATCACATCATGTAGTACCAATGTCTAGCAAGGTGGAGGACAAGAGGGATTAACAAGCTAGTGGAAGAGATGGAAGATAAGAGAATGAAGGAGAATGAAGGGAATAAATCTTCAAGAGAAGACTCCTCAAGAGTACCCAAGCTAGGGAAAAATTGGCATGTAAAGCACATTTGGACAATCAATGAAAGGCCAGCATAGGATAAGTCAAAAAAGTGTAATGCAAATGAAGGAAAGGATGTAGTCCAAAAGAGTATACATGTCAAGAGGCTTCATAGCATCGTGTTGTACTCTTGTTTTATTAGATCAAGACCAAAGGGGAAAAGGATAGAAAAAGGCTAGAATGAATGGAGAAACCTAAAAATGAATGGAATTAAAGCAAGATCATCGTAAGATAGCTCACAAGATAGCCAAATGTTCGTGTATAGCTCAACATTGTTAAGATCAAAGAGAGAAGATAGAATGGATGAAATATGTAGAAGAACTACGCATGATGCTTGATTGCCAAGTTTTCATCACGATACTTATCCAAGGTACCACAAGGGAGTGGTTTACACCATAAGACGAATTTATTTCTCTTTACTTTTGCTACCAAGGTGCCTATTTCTAGGTTTCCACCAAGGCACATTTTCAATTTTTTCATTTTTTTTTGGAAGAAGGCAAGATTTTAGATAATTCTCCTTGAAAGGATAAACCATTATATGCCAAGGATTCAAAATGATATGCTCAAAGATGTTGATAGGGAAAGGAAGATGGAAGAGAAAAATGGAGGATAAGGTTTTATGTAAAGCGAGTGAGGTTGGAAGATAGGAGGAATAGGCAAATGAGGAAAAAGGATAGAAGGTAGAAGGGTAATGAATGGAAGGATTGTGAAAGGGTAGATGGAAAAGAAGGAAAGATCAACATCAACACACACCTTGAAGGGTGGCGAGAGGGTGGAGGGAATGTGAATGAAGGAATACAAGAAGTAATATGGTGAATGTTTAGCAGAGGTTGTAGTTCAGGCACATGGAATGGAAGAATGTTTTTGGAAGAAGATGAAGTGGAAGCCTTTGGAAGCTTGAATGTCAACTTCACTTGTTGTTCAACATAAGACTCTCTTAAGAGATACTTTGGAATCCATATAGCCATAGGTTTTTTATTTCTTTTTGATGATTTAGAGAGAATATCTTCAATGATGAATTTTGGAACCCATACTTGTCTTGTAGTTTTCTTCTTAGATATCTCTTTTGACTTTATGTCTCCATGTCTATTAGAGGAGACATGGTGATCTTTTTTTTTTTATGGATTCTTGTAGTGTTTCTTTTTCTTGTATTGAACATTCAAGTTACTTCCAAAAGACTTGGTGTAGTGCCCCTCTAGTTTGGATTCAGTAAGGAACTATTAAGGTAAGTAAACCTTTCATCTATGATAGTAAATTGTTAGTTCAAGTTGCTAGACCTATGATAGTCCATGCATAGATCTAAATATGTGTCTAGTAAATGTGGTTGTACAACTTTCATAAATATATAGTTTAATTAGTATGTTATTATTATATGCTAAATATGTTGTGAATTACAAACAATGTAATTCCATTTATGTAATATTTCTCTTTACAAATCTAAAAGAAATATAATAAATATTTTTATTTAAATTAAATATGTTATTGAAAACATATATATCTATATATATATAATTTTAAATAATTTTTACATATTTTAAATATTTTGATTATAAAATAAAAGTTTTATTTATTTTATTATATTCTTTTATCAAAAATATAATAAGAAAATTATTATATAAAATAAATTCTATAATTTAAAAAAAAAAAGAAAGCAAGCTAGCTAAACTTTCATTATAATTAAAGAAAGTAACTAAGGTATCTTATTCCTTAGTAAAGAATCTTTACTATAAGATAAGAAAAAAAAAACCAACGTATGAATTAGTGGGGGAATTTAAACTAGGATTTATAGCATGGCTGGGAATTAATATAGACAGCTATGGATAAATTTTAAAAGGATAATTTATTTAGAGGAAGAGATTCGTTTGTTAAACAAACCATTCTATTTTATAAAAAGTAAAGTATGTAAATTATGGAAAGTAACATATAGTAAAGAAAGATACGTGAGAAGACTTTTTCTTAAGATAGAAACTTGGCATAAAATTATGGCTGAATATAAATGCAATGTAAATTGATTTAACAGTAGTTTAGTGACAGTGCGGAATGATCAAAAGTATATTCCAAAGTAATGAATTATAAAAAAATCACCGTGGAAGTTAGTTAACCGTATTTTTTTTATCTGGTATGTTTCGAGTTTCTTGATAATAATTAGAGGTGGCAATAATAGTTGAAAGATTATTAAGTGGCACAATTAGAGATGTTCTAAAATGGTTACCTTTACGGTTAAAAAAAAAACCTTTGATGGTTGCATTCCAGGGAAGCTTTAAATAAAAATAAAAATGGGGGATTTGGGGAGACGATGGAGATTCTGGACGCAGGGTAAGCATTTGGTGAAATGGATTTTATTATATTCATGCTTGGCAAAAGCGTAAAGGCAAGAATGGAAGTATGAGATTTTCAGCTTTAAAATTTCTTTTGTGTTCATTCATTTGCAGTTCATAGGAGGTAAGAATTTAACCTTCTATTCCATGTTCATTAACTCTATTTATTTCATGAATGCATCCATAGTAGCATAAATTTAATTTATTATTGGATGTTTGATACACATAAATCATTAGTAGATCTTGAGAAATGAAATTGAGTTTGTCATAGTTATGGAGAATCTTTCAAATTGATAATTTTGAACTTATGTACAATATTGCTAAGACATCTTAAAATTCTGAATTATTATAGTGATTTGAATTTATTATATAAGATCCTCCATGAAAATAAAATCCTAGAATACTAAAATTATGAAAGATAGGACTAAGTTATTGTGTTTAATGGAGTTGATTATTATCTAAAACCATACAAATTGCAGATTTCTATTTCTTAATCTTATAAAAGAAAAGATTATATTAGATATTATTCTCAGCATGTTCCTTACAAGCATGCAGCATACATCATTAATAATACTTAAATTAGATTGAATCTTTCTATTCTATATTCATACCTATATTAGATCAAGGACATATTTCAGATTAAGGATGTATATTTGAGATCAAGGATATATATGTTCACATAATTAATAGTTATACAATCATTAGGTTGGCTTGGATTAGTTGGAAAGCAAGAATGTTGATTATTAATTAATAATTGGTCTTAGTAAACTATTATAAGTAGTAGCTATTTATATTTTCAAATATAGATATATCAAATCTTAACATTGTTCGTCAGTTTGAATTTACGTGTTCTTCTCCTATTCTTTCACTTTAATTTTCTATTCGTGATTGCTCCTTCATTTTGTGAGTGATCGCAATGCATTGGTTAGTGATGCCTTCATTTTAGATTTTGTACATCTCCTTTCCTGCAGTTTAGTATTCACACATTTTCATTAGCCTTATCACATTATTTTGATTAGTTCTGCTATATATGTGTTACCTCATCATGGTGCTAATTTAAGTTTAAACTTCTATTATTATTATTATTTTCCTTAATTTATTTTAGCTTACTTCATTATGCCTAACCATCTATGTATAAATCTATGTTTGCTGCAAATACCAAGATTTGCATACGTATAAATCCATGCTTGCTGTATATACCAAGATTAGCACACGTTTAGTTTGTTCATGGTAATTTAGTTTACAAAGTCAATTTTCATTGAATTAGTCCTTAGAATTTTAAGTTAGAGAATATATTCTCTCTTTCTTAAGGATTCTCAACTTATTAATGATTATCAAATGGAAGGCTTTTTTTTTTTTTATTAATTATTTAAGAATGTTATGTGAATATTAGTTATGGTTGCTTTATAATTATTTAACTTACTTTGTTTTATTTAATTCTTATATCAATTTAGAATTGGTTAACATAGTTTAGGTTATTTTAAATAAGAATGTTAGGAATTTATTGTTTTTAGAATTTTTATTTGTTGGAATTAGATATTATTTAATTCTAATTTATTTTGAGTTAATAATAATAATAATTAGTTAATTTAAATTTAGAAAATAAAGTTGAGAAATATGTATTAAAATAGACTATTTTATGTTAAATTCTAAATAGGATTTTTATTTTTGGTAGCATTAATTACTTAATTTTTCCTTGAGGGATTTTTGGCAATCATTTTCTTTTCTTAAGGTCATAAATCCTCTTTTGGCTCATATGTTAATATTGTCCACTATCTATCATACATCCCAGGTCTCCATTACATCTAGAACATTATGTTTTTCTTTTTCTTTTAAAACAAAAAGAAACTCTCATTGTGGCCATCTTCCATCATTAATAGATCAAACATATTATTCCCTTAACCTCGGTTTTGTTTCACCAAGTGGGTGGCAATCGATGGTGGAACTGTCTAGGGACTCTACCCTAGAAAGGGTTGCGTACCCGCTTTGTATTTTATTAAACATGTATTAATAGACATATGTTGTTTCCTTTAACCTTACAGTTGCGAACTAGTAGGATATGGTCCAAAATATAATACATCGAACTACGAAGTCTCTGAGCATGAACGTAGGCAAGGCCATCGATGATGAGCCCCCGAGGCTTAGGTCCATTCCCTTAGGGTTTTTCTTTGAGTTCTAATGCAATGATTTCACTTCTTCTTAATAATAATTATCATGGCTAAGATATCAATGAAGTGTTTATCTATGATCATGCATCTATATTTACTCCCAGTTGTATAGACATGTGTGTAGTTACAGGTGTTGGACATGGTAGTCATAATTAAAAAGCAAGGTAGCGACATTTAGGTATGTAATGATAACCATTTGTTATTTGAACATAACAAGTAGTATAATCTCTTCATTCTATTGACTTCTACTTATGTTATATAAATCAAATGAGATAATATTTTGTTACTTTATTGTTAAAAAAAATTATTCTCCATGTTTTGTTGTGTAATTATGTCCTTGTGTCGAGAGATCCTTGGCGGGGCATTACACTTGGGACTTATGGAAGAAGAAGGAAGATATGACTGGTTTATATGGGTGGGTGGATGAAAAGGATTCAAGGGCATGCATCTATGTTGATCTTGAGGAAAGATAGGAGATGGAGGGACATAAGGACCCAAGATGGATGACGAAGTAGGAGAGATAGGAGGGGAAAGTGGAGGGACATAAGGGCCCAAGATGGAAGGAAGACATGAAGCCTTTGGTATTGGTGGAGGAAGTCCAAGGATGGATGTGGGAGACGTAAAAGGATAATCAACCAATTCATTAGCATTTATATGATAGCCAAGGACATTAGCATCTTTAGAGTGAGCATTAGGATTTTCAATAGGATCATGAACATCTTGAATAGGAGCAACTTCGTTGATAGGATTGTTCAAAGCTTGCAAAGACTTAGGAAGATTAGAAAGTGGAGGTGAACATGGAGTGGTAGAACAAGAAGATAGAAGACTTTGATCTTGACAAGTTGCTTTGGATAGCATAAGTGCATCATTTTTTTCTTGATTTTCAATAGGCTCAACATTGGAAGTAGTAGCTTGATCTTGCTTAGGAGATGGTGGAATGAATGTGGAAGAGCGTAGAGGATCAAAAGAACCATGAAGTGGATCAGAGACATCATGAAAAAGATTGGATGACATGGAGGGTTCTTGATCTTGATCTTTTTTTATATTCTTTTCTTTATCATTTTTAAAGTCCTCTTGACATGGAGCCACTTCCAAGGACAGGGAAGCATGCTGGAATTGCATGGAAGATTTTGGAATAGATGGTGAAGGACTAGCTAAAGTAGGCATTATAGCACATAAAGGCTTAGGCTCACTAGGTGTAGCATTACTGGAAGTATTTGCAGCCAAGTGAAGGTTAGCTTGAGTTTCTTTAAGAGATAGCCCTTGAGGATAACTATAGGGAACCACATGAAAAGTAGTAGGATCTTTGTTGGATGAAGGATTTATGATAGATTTGGAAGACTCGGAAGTTTTAGGAAGTGTATGGTTATTGGAGGAAGTAGGGGATGGAAGGGGACCATCACAAGATAAAGGTTCAACATTAACATGATCTTGCTTGAGAGCGTAATCTTTATCTTCAGCATGAAAGTTCTTAGAGGAAGGATTTTCATAGTAGTGATGTTTCATATCAGCATGGTACATTTTATATTCCTCAATAGAACTGGATGCATCATCTAAGTATTATTTGTAGAAATCATCAAACTCACTTTCAAAATCTGAATCATATGGATCACCATCACAATCTATCCAATGTGGCGACCCATTTCCAGTAAGCACGAGCCTACGACTAGGAGGACTCTTAGGAATAGAGGTGTCATAGGTATCACAAGGGCTATCATATTGCTCATCATGGTACACCTTGAGATAAGGAGTAAGACTCTTGGGAGAAGTAGAAGAGGAACGAGATCTTGAAGAAGAGGAAAATGAAGACCTAGTGGACGAAGAAGACTTGGATAATGAGGAATACAAATAAGACTTAGAAGGGTCATGATAAGATTTGCATGATGAGGAAGGATGAGAAGAATTAGAAGATGAAGAATGTTTGGAAGCAAGATGGGTGCTAGGATCATGTGTAGGATTCTAGCAAAGGGATCTGATTCAATCGATTTTTCTTCTACTTTTGCCATAAGTTTATCATCCATGCAATTTTTGGAGGAATAAAGATACTCTTCGAATTGAGCAATGAGTTCAAGATCATCCATTCTCAAGAGATGTTCCATAACAAGATAATTGAAATTCATGGTTCCAAAAGAGGAGGAATCAAACATGGAAGAAATGAATAGATGAATAGAAGAAGGTAGACTAGATAATAAGAGGAAAAGAATCAAGAAGACATGAATAATTTAGGAAGAATCATGAAGAAAAAAGAGAAAGGATGAAAATGGAAGACTAGGAAGACATGGAAGAAGCGGAAGAAAGAAGACCAAGAGTCATTTTGTGCAATTTGATACCATTTGAGTTCATTTGGATGTTGAGCAACATGTCATGGCACCTAAGATCCAACCTGGACTAACCAAGGAAGACAGGGAATGGCAAGAATTAGCTTCAAATTGTAGACAACTGTGAGACAGCAAAATAAGTTTGTGCGATAGTTTCCAGGCAAGCAGTGCGACTCTTGACCAGTGAACATGAAAAACTTAGTTTTAAAGGCAATTTGGTCAATGTTGTAAGTTTGGCAAGTTCGATTTCACAGTCCAGAATACAATAATAGCAGATAATAGACAAGTTTGAAAATAGTAGGTGATCAAACATGTCATAGAACACTTGTGTAAGAGCAAAAGCAACCTTGCCAAGACAAGCAGTTGAGATATCAAAACTATAAAATCTATGAGCATTACTGTGATGTTTGTATGTTCGAGAATGTTTGCACGGGTACATAACAACGAGAATAGTTCAAGCACTTGCTAGCCTAGAAGGACAAAGGCTCAATACTTAGCAACTTGGCCCACACTTGATGTTCCATTGCCTCACACAAAGTGGTTTCCCACAATAGATGTTAGCTTTTTCATGGAGATGTCAATGACACAACCAAAGGAACATAGATGGTGAGTAATCTTGGGGTGATCTGGGTTATTCCACTTGGATCAATCCTTGCACCAAGAAGCTAAGCGGCAAAATAGGGTGGCTTCTATCTATGGTTCTTAGTAAGGGCTTCTATTCATAGCACCCCTCTTGCTCCTCAAAAAGGACTGGGACCTCGTGGCCACAAGAGTACCTTAAGCATTCTCGCTCAACACTTTCCTCATGGTCACAATCCCACAAGTACTCACATCAAGCGAAGACAAGCACTACATCTACCAAGGTTTTGTGTCCTTGATAGCCTTGAGATTATAGTGGGTTGGAATAGCTAGGTATTAGCTTGTCCCCACTTGGGTCGTTCCTCTTGATTGCTCAAAAGTAGGCCCGCTAAAGGATTCTAAAGATCTAAACAAAGAGTGGATCAACTTATGAGGTTCAAGACTTTTGTTTCACCACAAAGGTGAAGAGCATACTCCCCTATCTCAAAGTTTTCTCCCAAACACACCAAGAAAACGTTCAATTACCCTCTTGCTTTCAAAATCCAAAGATGGGTCAAGATTTTCTAGTTCACCACAAGGGTGAAGAGCATACTTCTCCTACCACCCAAGAATCCCTAAAACAAGATATTATGTTCCTATGAAATGAAACAACTAGTAATTGCCACACTTGAAAATGAAATAAACAACAAGTACTTGATTGGGTTTTTTATGCTTTGGGCAGCCCTACAAAAACCATTAGTAGCCCTTATGCATTTGGAGCTTTGACATGCATTCTTTTAAGAAAATAATCAAGCAATGAAGGCACCTACAAGCACAACTTGTTAGCCCCACAATGGTTAGCACATCAAAAATTAGATAATTTGCAAGGAAAATAGTTGATCAAATGAAAAAATTTGAAAATGAAACCAACATGGTTGGATTAGGCTCAGAAAGAGCTTTCCAATGATATATCACACTTAAATTTTTTATACCATATGTGAAAATTTCTAAAAAATGGGTGCTAGTTTTCTAGAGTGGCACGGATGAAATTTTAAAAAAAATAGAAAACCCAAAACTCAACTCATTTCCATGTACAGGTGATAGTACAATCACCAAAAATATCACGTGACACTTCGCTATATACGGGGGTGACAGTTTATCTCCGTGTGACAGTTCGCTGACCTAGAGGCGACAAAATATACTAAACAGTGCAATATTATTTGTCAAACAGTACGACACTTTTAACTGGTAAAGTGTCACCCTGCTATACAAGAAACTATCACACGACACTGGAAAACTATCGCATGACACTCTGAGACAAAAAAATAAAGAGCCAAAAATGACACTAAACTATGATGAAATTTTTTTGAAAATGCATGAAATGAAGGACAAAACAATAATGCTCTTCCCTAGGGTGGGCGCCAAAAATGTACACACTAAATAGTGCACTTCTCTAAATCATTGCTTCCAAGAGAATCCATGGATTGGAAACCTTGAGAAATCAATTTAGAGCTCCCTAGGCATGGAGTGCAAGGCTGTTAAGAATGCTCTCAGCTAGAGCTATTAAGCCAATAACCTTGCTAGTAAACAATGCAATGGGAGATTCAATGAGACAAGGGCAAGAATGCCAATATCTTCAAGAATCCAAATGGAGATGAAATGCAAGTTATGCTAAGAATGGAAATGCAAGCTAAGCTATGGAAATGAAAGAACAACGCAACTAAGCTATGAAAGAAAATATGCAAGTATTACAAAGCCTCCTAATTAAGCTAGATGAATTAATCTAAAGCATAAAGGAAACTAAGCTAATATGAAGCTATGAATGCCATGATAAATGAAACTAGAATAACATGTAGATGCAAAAGCCAAGAATGCTCCAAATCTTCAAAAGCTCCAAAGTGACCTAGAAAACCTGCAGCATAACATTAGCATAAAAAGTTGGGGATCTAGAATGAAGAAGAGAGCTCTCCTTTTATAAGAAATGAGAAAGAATGGACCATGGAGATTAAGAGGAAAAATATTTAATCAATGGTGGAGCATCAAAGAGGAGCAATCCATGTGCACAAATATCCTCCAATTGAGAAAATAAGAGTTGACTTTTGTGCCCATATGAGACAAAAAATGTTTTTTCCCTTTTTGTAAAATGCTTTATTTGTGCAACTTAGGATAAGAGGAAAAGTGGGAGCTTTTATTTAATAAAAGAGGAGGAAACTCCTTTTAATTAAATAAAGACTTTAGGATAAAATGGTTAACCCATAGAAAATAATCGAATAAATGACAGAATTAGGATTTGATCAAGAATAAGCAATTGATAATTTTAGCAAATAATTCTAGAAAGGGGCTAATAGTCTAGATGACCATTTTAGGGTGTATACAGTCGTCAGAGAGAAAGCTTGACTGCTTGAGGAAAAAGATCCAAGATGTCTTACTTGAAGATAGAAAGCCCCAAGTTTGATGTGGAGAAATTTGATGCATGGAAGGACAAGATGACAATGCATTTTTTTGTTTGGATATGGATTATTGGCTAGTAACTAAGAAGGATGTTACACTCAAGGCTGAAGATGACTTGGAAGATGCTTCTACAATTGATGAAGAGAAGAAGTTATTTCAATACAATATGGCAGCCAAAGAAGATTTGATAAGTTCCTTATCTGAAGGTGAACTCTGTGAGATCAGAGATCTAGACATAGCACATGATATATGGGAAATACTAATAGCATTCTATGAAGGAGATACATACACTAAAAGAGCCAAACCTCAGAATTGGAGAGCGAGGATGGAAAAACTCCAAATGAAAGAAGATGAAATAGTAAGAATGTTTGTTGAAAGGGTTACATAATGTGTAACAGGGATTAGGAATAATGGAGGAACTAACACCGAGGATGAAGTCATTTCAAAGATTCTGACATCTTTGACACCCATATATAGAAGTAAAGTACATGCAATAGAGGAGATCATTCCTTTGATTGTGAAGTTTACAAGGGAAATGTTAGTTTCCAAGCTAACAAAATTTGAGACCGTAGAGCTTAAGGAGGCTTTACCAAAGGTTGAGACAACATTCAAGGTGATAGTTCATAAAGACAAAAATGCAGGAACAAATATTGCAGGTTCTAGCAGAGCAAGAAAATACAATGAAGAATTGGGAGAATATGCTGAGGAATGGGAACACATTGAAGAGTTGGGAAATAGTGTGGATGAAAAGATCTTATCTATGATCGCAAGAAGAGAAACTAAAGGTCAAGGTAAGTTTGAAGGAAAATTACCTTTAAAATTCTTTAATTGCAATAAGATTGGTCATTTTGCATCTTGATGTCCAAAAAGGATTCCCAAGTATAAACCTATGTATGGTAAATTCAAGAAGGATGAGGAATGCTACTATGTTGGTGATGATGTATCTAATGATGAAGAAGATATAAATGAAACACTTGGTTTTGTGGCAATAAAAGAAGAAGCACATTTTGAGAAGAAAGTTGATTGGATCATAGACAATGGATGTTTGCAACATATGACAGGTGATAAAGATAAATTTGTTAAGATGAATAGATATGATGGTGGTGTTTTCATATTTGGTGACAATACTCCTAAGCCAATCATGGGAAGTAGATCTATTACTTTGGATGGTAAAACTAATACTAATGATGTTCTATTTGTTGATGGATTAAAATATAATCTACTAAGTGTTGGTCAATTGGTTGACAAGGGTTATCATCTACAATTTAAGGATGGATATTGCATATTCAGAAGTGCTAAAGGAGATTTTATTGCATTTGGTACTAAGACAAGAGGAAATGTCTTTCAGTTAAACTCAACAAAGGTAAATTATTTTATTGCTGAAACTGATGACGGATGGTTGTGGCATAGAAGGTTTTTTCATATAAACTTTGATAATATTATAAAGGAAAGTAACATTAATGTGATTAGAGATCTACCTAAGATTGTGAAGCCAACTAACACAACATGCAGAGAGTGTGTAATGGGAAAGAAGACAAGGAATAGCTTTCACAACAAAGATTTTTCAACTAGAAACAAGTTGGATTTGATTCACACAGATCTATGTGGACCTACACATACTAGCTCTTACTTTGGTGATAGGTATTTCATTTTATTTAAAATGATGTGGGTAGGATTTCTTAGAGAGAAATCAGAAGCTTTTGGAACATTCAAGTATTTCAAGGAAAGAGTAGAAACAAAGTTTGGTTTTAAGATCAAATGTCTGAGATCAGACAGAGGTGGATAATTTAATGCTTTCTTTGAAGAGCATGGAATATTGAGGCATACTTTTTCACCTAGAACACCATAGAAAAATGGTGTAGCTGAGAGAAGAAACATATCAGTTCTTGATGTTGTGAGGAATATGTTGATTGAAGGAAGACTTGTACATATGCACTGGAGAGAGGCAATTAACACCACAGTGTACACAATGAACAGGATTCAAATCAGATATGGTACTAGTAAGACACCTTATGAGCTTTGGTTTGGTCATACTCCTATTGTTATGTATTTCATAATTTTTGGCAAAAAAATCTTTATTAGAAGGGATGATAGCATAGGGAAATTTGATGCAAGAAGTGATGAGATAATATTCCTTTGGTACTCTACAAAGAGTAAGACTTATAGATGTTATAATCTAAGAACAAGAAAGATGATTGAAAGTGAAAATGTCAGGATTGATGAAAAGTTTCAAGTACAGGAAAGAAATTATGAATTTAACCCTCATGATCCAGCATGGGAAGAAGGACTAAATCAAAATAATCAGAGTCTAAATCAAGGTCATAATGAAGATCAAGAACATGAAGCAACTCAGGATCAGTCGCAAGATTTTTTGATGATAGGTGACAACACATATATGAATCTGAATGAGAGACTAGAGGTGTTTAGGACACCTAAATATGTGTAGAGGGATCACCCTCAGAATGAGATTATTGGAGATAGTAGCAGAAGCACTAGAACAAGGTTGAATAATAGAGATGCAATATGTTTGATTTCATAGGTTGACCCAAAGACTACTGATGAAGATTACAGAGATGAGTCATGGATCAAAGTGGTGCAAGAAGGATTGGATCAGATACAAATGAACAACACTTGAGAATCGGTACCTAGACCTAAAGAAAATAATGTTATTGGCACAAAATGGGTATTCAGAAATAAGATGAATGAAGATGGTGTTGTGACCAGAAATAAAGCAAGATTGGTATAGAAGGTTTATTCACAACAAGAAGGAATTGACTTTGAGGAAACTTTTTCACCTATTGTAAGGTTGGAAGTAGTTAGGTTACTCTTAGCCTATGTTCTATATAATGATTTCAAGGTCTATCAGATAGATGTCAAGTCAACATTTCTCAATGGTGACTTAGAAGATGAGGTTTACATTGAGAAGCCTGATGGTTTTCCTTTATCAGGTGATAAAGACATGGTTTGTAGATTGAAGAAAGTACTATATGGACTGAAACAAGCACCTAGAGCTTGGTATGATAGATTGGATAGGTATTTATTACATCTTGGTTTCCGAAGAGATAATGCATATAGAAATATATACTTGCGATGTAATGATAAAGGCATTTTAATAGTAGAAGTTTTTGTTGATGACATTATCTTCAGAGGAAATGATGCTATGAGTAAGAAGTTTATAGAAGAAATGAAGGATTAATTTGAGATTTCCATGATATGGGAGATGATGCTCTTCTTAGGGCTTCAAATTAATTAAAACAAGAATGAGATCTTCATATCTTAGACCAAGTATCTTAAGGATATGCTAAAGAAATTTGGCATGGATGCAAGTAAACTAGTTGGAACTCCTATGGTAATAGGAGATCAGTTGTCTACTCCTAATGAGACAAAAGGTGTACCTCAGACTAAATATAGATCTATGATAGGAGGTCTTCAGTATCTAACTCATACTAGACTTGATATAGCAAGTTCAGATGGAATTGTTTCTAGATTCCAAGAAGATCAAAAGGAAACTCATTTTGATGCAGTAAAGAGGATATTCAAATATCTAAACGGAATAGTTGATTTTGGCCTATGGTATGATAGGACAAAAGACTTCACATTGGAAGTCTATAATGATGCAGATTAGGTAAGCAATATAGATTATAGGAAGAGCACAAGTGGAGGAGCCTTTTTCCTTGGGAAGAGGTTAGTTTCTTGGTTGAGCAAGAAATAGGACTATATATCTCACTCAACAGCTGAATCAGAGTATGTCATTGTTGCAATCAATTACACACAAATTATTTGGATGAAATAGAAGTTGAAGGACATTGGTGTTGTAACACCCCATAAGAATAATCTATATAAATGACAACCAAAAATAAACCAAATAAATTAACTAGAAAAGCACAACAATTTTTTTTATTAACAAGATACAAATTAGCACCGAAATACAACTCAACTGACTTAATCAGTTATTTAATATCCAAGGGTAAATGATTACATGAGAGTATAACAATATACTCAATATTTAATACATATTTTCTATGAGTTCAAGATTGATTCTAATTGCCCTTATCTATCCTAAGAACTCCTCTGATAACAAGTAACCATGTAATAATCTATTTTCTATATAACTTAATAGTAGCTAACCATTCCCCCAAAAACATTGTTTTCCTCATCTAGAATCCTGAAAAAACCAATAAGAAAACAACCATAAACAAACAGGGCTTAGTCAAAAAGACTAAGATGGTGGAATACCTCCAAAGCATCTGCATCATACAGGTTAGAACCTTAACAAAATAAACTGAGCCATACATATAAAAATAGATATATTTCATTATTAACAGGAGGCATTTCATTTCTATTCAACAGAAATAAAATCGCAAAGAAAATGACAAGGTGATGATCCACTAGCTTTGGGTATCTACATAAGAATCAACGATCAGTAACCATATAGGAAACTCAAAGAATTCATTATGTCATCCTTATTCTTTACAAGCAATAAGGTAAATCCATACCCTTACTTCACCAACATGTGCAAGTAATTAGGGCAACATATTTTATCTTTTTAAATGAAACCCATAGCCCATGAATTATTAAATTATCACTTAGTAAAATAACTGACAGATATTCTTTCACCTTAAGGCTCTAGACAAAAGTCAGTTTCCCATACTAAGGATCACACTTGCATTATCTCAAAACACTTCATACTATCAATACCATAATAAAACTTGAATTATCAAATTCCAACTAATAATGTTTACTTAATAACTTAAATCTTAAATACTGAATCAACAATTTAAAATATCTACATACACCCATGAATCTTCCTTTCAAAATAACCACAGTAAGCATCTTCCTTTCATCAACTGAAGGAATAACTTAAGCAACAATTTCCAATACTATCATTAGTAAACTCAAACAATAATAATACCCAATTCCTAACATCCAATTGCAATATTATATCTGATGATTGAAATATCCAATTTTATTATCAACTGATCGATACAGCTAATGCTTAAAAATCAATTCCATTAATCTGACACATTATAACTAACAGAGTTTATTTGTAAATCCATGGAAGATAAAAAAAAAATCAAATTTCATATACTAATGTTTAATGCAGAATTACACATGATCTTCATATTTACCATCCATATAAAAATGCACTTGTTTCAATTATGTCATCTCTGTTACAAAGTCACATATGTATATATATACTTATAGGCGTACACACACATATATACATATGTATATGCACTTACGGTATGTGTATATACATATATATATATATTCCTACAAGTATATATATATATATATATATATATATATATATATGTACCCTTGTAAAATATAAAGAATTCAGAACACTATATTATCGTATTTATAACCCTATCAAAATAATACAAAAATAGATAACTCATTCAAAACATTTATTATCAATTACTGTCGTTATACCAAATGATACTATGTTTCAAATTTCTGAACAATAACATAGAGGTTATTAAATCAATGAACTAGAAAATCTCATAATCCAAATCGGCTTACATACCTATCCTCACAATCCATTCCGCAGATAGAAAATCATTTGCTATAGTAGCTAATCGTATGGTCTTCAGACCACAACCAAAACCAAGTCTTCGAAGGTAAACAATGTGACCGCAGTGGCTCCCATAATAAACCCCATAATAACTGAGAGTTCCAAAATACTGCGAAGAGATAAACTATATTCCCACATTCCACGATAGAACATTCATCAAACAAAACATGAATTCCTAATAAAAATTACTGACAGACCCAACTTATCCTCTAGACAAGCAACTACAGAATTTTATGACCAGAATCTAGTTCACCTCTTCCTATAGCACATAAATACTGCCAATGGCTATTTAATTAACCAACACTTGAGACCAATACACTGCTATACTCAACATAAATTCTATGGTACAAACCAAAACTCAACTCTTGAAAACCTAATTCAATAGGCTCCTGTACAGAGAAAGCGAACCAGAAATTTAGCAAAAAATAATCCCCATTCCAAGGCTCAGCAAAGACAGGTAAATCAACTACAATACTCAATAGTGAGAATCTAATTTAAACATTAACTGTGATTACTCAACAAGAAGAGCTATAAAATTAGAAATATGAAGTCAAGTATAAGATATGAAATCGCATGATGTTCTAAGGTTGATAAGAACCTTTCCACTATGGTTACAACACTAATCCAAACCAAGGAATCCACAGAACCCAATAATCATACAAAATAGAGGATCCAATAAAACTTAGAAGTCTCGACACCCAAATGCCTAGTGATAAGTCCAAAATCCAACACTAGAATTATCTAACCCCTGAAACACAAATTTATCATTCCAGAAGCTAAGTAGAATTAGTAGTAGAGAAGCGAATTAAACTTCACAGTCCTAACTCCCAAAATGCTACTCCCTTAAGCACCACATTTCAGTTCCCTTGACCAAGATCATGATAACTTACACAAATCAGTGAAATGCATTTTTCTCCCAAGGCTCAGGGAACCCTACATCCTCACAATCCTATCATAACAGTATCACAGAATTCGACAAACCCTAAATGAACATTTCTAATTTACTGAACAGAAATCACACACAACTGAATTTCCCCAAATTTTGACAGTGAACATAAACACTACAATGCTTAAAGACCAAACATTTTAAAAGATACTTCCACAGTAACACGTGAATCATTCCTAGCACAATGAATGATATGAATAGAAACTGTATTCAATGAACTTCTATAAACAAAATTCATAAAGAAGATAAGAGATTGAGTTTGAGAATGCCCCTACCTGAAACACAGAGTGAGGGTGTTCAAACTTGCACATAGAAATCCACAATCCACGCTCCCAAACTGGTGAGATACACCAGAAACAACCTTTGCACAGCAATGGAACAGAGCACACCATGACAGAGCTCAGTTCACAAGTGCAAAACTTAAATAGTGTTTCCAAACTATAAGCTCGAAGATAAGAAATGAAACCATGATATACATAATGGAAAATCCCATAAATAATTTACAGATATGCAACCATTTTTCCCTCCAAGCTGAATAGAATAACCCCATTCTCGCAACCATTCCAAGTATCAAACACATTTGCTCATAATTGAAAACCCTTGCCAATACAAATAGCAGACAACAAACTGAAGTAATCAATTCTAGTATGCGTGTTGTAGCTGCATTAACTTCAAACTTATCCTTTACTGCCACTTCCACTCAACAGTTCAACAGTTGTCACTACAGTACCAGTACTTAACCAAGAACCCCCAAAGACACATGCTTTAAAATTAAATCACACATGGATAAACATTCAAAATCCCAATCCACATTCGAATCATTGCAAATCAAATATTTTAAACAAAGTGAGGTTAGTATGTCAAACCATATTAGGTCATATGACATGAAAACCTTAGGAAGTGCTTCAAAGCCAAAGCCTAGGTTAGAGAAATTACTAACCCCTAAGCTTGTCTTACCATAATAACATAGAATCTTAGGGTAATACTAACACCCCTTTCTAACTTTTAACACATAACTTTACCACTAATTCATTCATTCTACTAACTTATTACTTTTAAAAATTCAATTCCATTAACAATTAACATCATCATAATAAAATTATTTCAACAACTAACATTAACCATATAATTAATAATATTTTCCTTAACAAATACAGACTCACTTAACATCGAAAATTCCATTAATGAAATCTTAATTGCAGCATAGGAATTCCCCTTCTCATTAAAGGAATGAGTTTTTTTTTAACCTTAGAAATAATCACCTCCTATAATAACACAAATTTCCAAAGTACCTAAAAGTAATAGAGAAAACTGATAGTTCAGAAAAGTCAAAATCTGCAACTATATTTATTAAAACAAACAAATCCAACACCATAATCTAACAAAAGATTAACAACTACCTACCAATTTAAATGTCCATATACTGTCAGAGACATAGATCGAAATCTAGACAAAGCTATAATCCAAATCACAACCAAAAGATTCTGGACATAAATAAATCCAAACCAAGACATGAATTCACACTAAAAGAACTATATGAAGCTACAAAATCAGAAACCAAGCCAGAAGTAGATAGGGGCATGACACCCTCCCCCACCAAACTAGGCTCACTCTTGGAAGCCTGTAAACAAGTGAGGATGTGCTACTTTCATTACCCCTACATCTTCCCATGTAACAGATGTGTCATCACTGAGATCCCATAATAATTTTACCTGCTCAAACTTGTGACCTCTGAGGTTTAGTTCTCTTTGTTGGATTATCTGCACTGGTTCCAGCATCAATTGACCATCTACCACCTGTAAGTCATTCCAATTCAAAATGTGAGCAATGTCAGGAATATACTTCCTCAACACAGATACATGGAATACATCATGGATTTGTGAAAGACTGGGAGGCAAGGCTAGTCTATAAGCAACTGGGCCAATACATTCCAAGATCTCAAACGGTCCCACAAACCATGGAGATAGTTTAGATCCCTTACCATACCTAATAGGACTCTTCCGAGGCCTAACCTGAAGAAATACCTTATCCCCAACCTCAAACTATCACTCAATCCTATGCTGATCAACATATTTCTTCTGCCTGTTCTGTGCTGTAGAAAGATGCTCTCTAACACATTTTACCTATTGCTTCAAGTCATGAAGCATCTCAGGACCTAGAACAATTCTATCCTCAAGATTATCCTAGCTCAAGGGTGTTCTGCATGGTCTCCCGTACAAGGCCTAAAAAGGAGCCATACCAATTGAGCTATGATATCCATTATTGTACACAAACTCTACAAGGTGAAGATACTCTTCCCACTTACTCTATCTGTCCATAACATACATCCTAAGCATGTCTTCCAATATTTGGTTGACACACTCAGTCTGTTTGTCAGTCTCGGGATGATATACTGAATTGAAGTTCAGCTGAGTACCCAATTCTCACTGCATAGATCTCCAAAGTGAAGATGTAAAGACTAGATCCCTATCAGATATGACCTTCTTAGGAACACCATGCAACCGGACAACTTGCTCCATGTATATCCGTGCTATAGATGCAGCATTGTAAGAAGACCTTACTGGAATGAAGTGGGCAACTTTAGTTAACCGATCAACTACAACCATAATTGCATCGTGACACCTAGCTGTAAGTGGTAATCCCACTATGAAGTCAATGGATATAGTATCCCATTTCCATTCTAGTACACTGTGAGACTACAACAAACCCACTAGATGTTGATGCTCCACCTTCACTCTCTGACATTCCAAGCATCTACCCACAAAGTCTGCAATATCCCTCTTCATGCCTAGCTAGTAATAGTACTATCTGAGATCAGCATGCATCTTCTTCACACCAGGGTGCACTAAATATGGTGCCTTATGTGCTTCAATCATAACTAGATCCTAAAGATCCCTAATCTCTGGCACATAAACACTACCTCGGTACCTCATGAGTCCATTAGTGCTAATAGAGTAGCCTTCAAAATGACCCTCTAATATACTGCCACTGTCAATCACTACTTTGACATCCAAGAACCAAGGATCTGAAGACAAGTTCTGAAGTATTCTATCCTTAAGATCCACTGTGAGGGTTAATGAAGAAAGTTTGTGACGTCTTCTGCTAAGTGCATTAGCCACTTTGTTTTCCTTACCCTGCACATATTTCACTATGAAATCATATTCACACAAAAACTCCATCCATCTACATTGACGAGCATTAAGATTGGGTTGTGTGAATAAATACTGAAGACTTCTATGATCTGTATGCAGCTCAAAATGTTGTCCCAGTAAGAAATGTCTCCACTTGGTCAATGCATGCATTACAGCTGCAAGCTCCAAATCATGCGTAGGATAGTTGACTTCATGATCCTTCAATTTCTTGGATTCATAAGCAATAACTCTACCATCCTACATCAACACTACTCCTATTCCATCCAATGAAGCATCTGTGCAAACAACAAATGCTTTGGATGGATTAGGTACTGCTAACACCGGTGCACTAGTTAAGCATCCCTTGAGACATTGAAATGCTGCTTCACACTCCTCTGTCCAAAATAATTGCTTTCCCTTTCTCTAAAGAGATGTGATGGTATGAGCTATTCGAGAGAAATTAGCTACAAATCTTCTATAGTAGCTAGCTAATCCCATAAAGCTTTGCACTTCTAAGACATTGGTAGGCACTAGCCTCTCAACAATTGCCCTAATCTTGGCCAGATCCACAACTATTCCCTCTCTGGTGATGATATGACCAAGATAGAAATTCTTAGTTTTGAAAAACTCATACTTCTTGAGATTGGCAAAAAGCTGGTTCCTGTGGAGACATTCAAAAACTAGTCTCAAATGCTACTCATGCTCTACAAAGGAATCTGAATACAAAAGGATGTCATCCAGAAACACCACAATGAACTTGTCAAGGAAAGTTATGAATACACCATGCATTAGGCTCATGAAAACTAATGGTGCATTTGTTAGTCCAAAGGGTACTACTATGAATTCATAATGCCTGTATCTGGTATGAAAAACTATCTTGTGGATATTAGCTTCTTGAATCCTTAGTTGATGGTATCCAGATTTGAGATCTATTTTGGAAAACACCTTAGCACCCTTCACTTGATCAAACAAGTCATCGATGCATGGAAAAGGATATCTATTCCTAATGGTCACTTTATTCAGCTGCCTTTGATCCATGGTAGTGAATATTCGGTGGTTCCTTCCAGAATCACCTACAATGGCCTCAGAACCTGCTGCTTTAGATCTGCCTTGGTTGTTGCCATGAAGGGGACAATTCCACTGAAAATGACCCAACTGTCCACATTGGTAACATTCCACCCCTCTCTTGATACTCTTATGATGCATTGAGTCTGCTGGAGGAGGTACATTGCTCTACTGCCCACTTTGAGATGACAAAAAGGACTTGGGCTGCTCAAGTACTTTGAAACTCTTGTTAGACTTAGAGAACTTTTCAAACTTCATCTTCATGAACTTGCCACTAGAGCTACCTGATGCTGCCCTTGAATTGCCTTGAGAAAATTTTTGGTTCTTGCCACTATTCTGAGTAAGAGGATTCACTGTACTCTTGATCGCACTTCCACTGAAACCTAACTTCATCTCAGTCAATTTAGCTTGATTTGAGGCTTCTTGCATGGTTTTAGGCTTGAAAGTACACACTTCTTCTCCAATTTTGGGATTTAATCCCCTAATAAAATGTTGTACTAATGGCTTTTCATGTTCAGCCCAACCGGAGTACTTCTTCAACTCAAAGAATCTCCTCTCATACATATCCACTATAGCATTACATTGAGAGATATTGAAAAATTCCTCAGATCTGGCCTGCTACCAGTATTCTGACATGAACCTCTCATGGAACATTTCAATGAACAATTCCCAAGTGACTTGTGAAATATTGACTCCAAGATGCTCAAGTTCCATGTTCCACCATATGGAAGCAAAGGATCTAAGCTGCATGACAGTCCAGCGAACTCTAACATTACTCTGATAATCATGGAGTATGAAACATCTTTCGATGTTTAGCAGTCATGCTTCGGTAGTGGTACCTTCCTTGGTTCCATAAAAAATAGGTCCTTTGAACTTAGAAAGGTCCTTCAACTGAGCCCTTGTGACAGGATCCTCAGCTACAGCCAGGTTTGCATTAGGAACTTGAACAACATTAGCATTTGCTCCCCCACCAGGAACATTGTTCCTTGCTTCTATATCATCAAGTCTATCAAGTATCCATTGGAGAACTTCAGCAGGAGGTTCTCCTTGATCACCTTGATCAGCTCCAAGCCCTCCTTGGTGACCTTGCCCTCTTCCACGGCCATGTCCTGGATGTCTGCCCCTACCTCTACCAACACCGGCATCAACTAGGTCACCACGCCCATGGGCACCTCTTGTGATAGGAGGCATGCTTAAGACCTTAAATAATAAAAGAGAAATAAAATCATTAACGGAAGCAAGGAGATATTGTATACACCTAAAAATGGTCATTTAGACTATTAGTCCCTTTTGCTAAAATCATCAATTGCTTATTCTTGATCAAATCCTAGTCCTATCATTTATTTGATTATTTTCTATGGGCTAACCATCTTATCCTAAGTCTTTATTTATTAAAAGGGATATTTCCTCCCCTTTTATTAAATAAAAAGCCCCACTTTTCTTCTTATCCTAAGTTGCACAAATAAAGCATTTAATTCTTATTTATAAAGAAAAATAAAATAAAAAATAAAATAAAAGTACTTTTTGTCTCACATGGACATAAAGTAAATGCTCAACATAAAGTAAATGCTTCTAATTTTCCTATTGCAGGATATTTGTGCACAAGGATCAAGCTTCTTTTTTTCTCCACCGTTGATTAAATCTTTTTCCTCTTAATCTCCATGGTCCATTAATTTTTCACCTCCTATAAAAGAAGAGCTCTCTTCCTCATTTGCACACACAAATTTTTATGCTATTGTTATGCTACAGGTTTTCTAGGTCATCTTGGAGCTTTTGGAGATATTCTTGCATCTAGGGTTTGAAGATTTGGAGCATTGTTGGCATTCATCTTGGATCTTCATCAACACTCTATCTTCTTGTCTTCATTCTTGTATCATCATGGCTTTCTTGCTTGATAGTTAGATTTCATTTTCATGCATAGTATTTGCATTTTCATAGCTTCATTCTTAGCTTAGATTTCCTTTTATGCAATAGATTAACTTGCATTGTCATATAGATTTGCTTTGCATTGCATACATTTGGCTTCATTGGAGATATTGGCATTCTTTCCCTTGTCTTCCTTGAATCTCCCATTGCATGGTTTACTAGCAAGGTTATAGGCTTAATAGCTCTAGCTGAGAGCATTCTTAAAAACCATTGCACTCCATGCCTAGGGAGCTATGGATCGATTTGTGAGGGCTCATTCTTGAGTTTTCTTGCATGTAAGAATTCATATAAGTGTGACAACATTTTAGCACACATTAAAGGGGAGGGGTCTACAGGAAAGAAGCGTTAATTGCTCCACTAGGCAACCCTTTTGTGCTTTTTGGAACTCACTTGTTTTCTAAGGTGTGGACTCACTTTGAGTTGATGTGAGGAGTTAAATGTTCCACTTTTGGGCTCACTTTGAGTTGATGTGAGGAGTTAAATGTTCTACTTTTGGACTCACTTTGAGTTGGTGTGAAGAGTTAAATGTTCCACTTTTGGACTCGCTTCACATTCTCTTGAAGGTTTAAATGTTCCCCTTTTGGACTCGCTTCACATTCACTTGAAGGGTTAAGTGTCCCACTTTTGGACTCACTTTGCATTTACTTGAAGAGTTAAGTGTTCCACCTTTAGTGCTCTAAATACTTTTGATAGTGAATTACTTAGCTTTTATTTTAGAAGGCCTTCTTGGGGACACACCACCTCAAGGGATGACCTTAACTCCTGTGTTTCGACGGAGTATAAATAGCGTGTGGTGAATCGAAAGACACCTCTCTTGGGAATTGAGTTTGATATCACTCTTGGCTAAGCCTCAAATAACTTTATACCTTTGCGAAGTGAAGGAGGAGATTTGGGTTACCATCTCCCCCCGACTGTGTGATTTTGGATTCTTCTCATCTACAGATTTGGGCCTCACGTACCTTACGTATATCGAGGACTCCCTTTAGCAAAGCTATGTATATCCTTGTAGACAGATTGATAAGGTGTTGTTGTGTTCTAAGTGCCTACTAAAACATTTTCAAGAACATTCACAAGTAGAATCTTTAAGGAGTAGATATACTAAGTCACTGTTCTCTGTTCATGCGCAAGGTTGCTTTGTCCCTTGCCCATTGCTTGAAGACTGTTTGCTTGAACTCCCTGGTTACTGTTCTATGTGCTTGATCAATGATAAAAATCTATTGATATACTTACTTGATCTTTTAAAATGCTTCAAAACTAAGATTTTTATGTTCATTGGTCATAGAGTCGTATAACTCTGCAACAGTGTCACCCAAAACCTTTTTGTTGTCTTGTTGTTGTTGCAATCTGGAGCTGCTAAACTTGCATTTTAACTAGTCGTAGAGTGTCTTTTTCTATTCCTACCTGAACCTGGTCTATTATCTACATGCTTAGACTTGTTCTAGACTGAAACAAATGAGCTAAAACTATTGGATTTGAGCTTAATGAATGCTATTCTTGATCACTTGTCACATCATGGTTACCTCTCTAGCTACTTGCTTATTAAGCTTCTTGCTCACTGCTCGGCTTTAGTCAATTGATTGCTGTAAGTGCTTGAGCACTTTTGACGAGCCATCTCTCTATTGTTCTACTTTGACAAGTGATCTTTATTAGCTTTTCTTATCTCAAATCTGAGAAACTTTGTCTCATTCTATTAGTCAACCAACATCTCTTTTCATGCCGGTTACAACTCGGTCTCAATTTGAGCAGGAGAGTCATCCTCCGTTCAATTATACACAGTTACCTTCTCCAGCTAGATGCTCACGAGTGCCTGCTAGCAATGATAGTTCTAATTCTGACCAATCTAAGGATTCTAAGACTACCCCATGGTACAAAGGAGGTTTCCTCTTTTCCGCATTCAAGACCCCCAAAAACATAGATAGTGTCTCACTCACTTTGACTGAACAAGAAAAGTTTCAACTCTTGCAAGAACACTTTGAGCGTAAGGATAACCAACCACACTTAGAAAAAGAACACAATCAACAAAGGATGGATGATGCTAGGCACATGGCTTATAGAGGGACATTTCATGACAACCTGAGACTAGTAATCATGAACATAGACCTCTTTTTAATAGTGGCAACAATGGCAACAACACACCACCAAGATCTCCTCCAAGACCCACTTTTGGTATGCCTTCTTCACCTCCTAGACCTCCTCCCTCTCAACATGAGGTAGAGGCTGATGATGAGATTTCTAGTGAGGATCTTATGAGATTTGAACAAGATGTGGTCTCTCAACGAATGATGCATAAGATTTTAGAGCGTAACGGCAATCAGTACTTTCAATATATGACTTCTACAGGATACAAGCTTCCTCTTGGCTATGATGTCAGACAAATTGTCCAACAAAGAGTACCAACTGAGTTGGAAGTTCTTCAAGAAGAATTACGTCGGACAAATCAATGCCTTACCCAAATGGCATTAGAAAGAGAGCCTCCAAAGGTCTCTTTTGTAGAATCAATTTGTGCTCTTCCTTTTGATAAAGATATATACATGGTCCCATTTCCTAAGGATATTGAGGTTCCTAAATATGACAATTATGATGGAAATGGTGACCCTCATGACCATGTGCGTCATTTTTATGCTCTTAGTATGGACTTTCTTCATGAAGACACATATCTTCTACGCTTATTCCCTCGAATCTTAAGAGGCCAAGCTTTAGAATGGTTTGCAAAATTGACACCACCTCTTAAGACTTTTGATGAGTTGGCTCAGCAATTTACCCAGCAGTACTCTTACAACATCCAACAACCTGTCACTGTGATAGATCACGGTAATCTAAGACAACATCAAGGTGAGCCATTTGCAACTTACTTACAATGTTGGAGGTCATTGTATTCTCAATATCCTCGTCAGCTACCCGAAAGAGAAAAGATTGACATTTTCGTCAACACACTTGTGCTTGAGCTATTTTATGATGTAAGGAAGAAACTGTTCTCCTCCTTCCATGACATGGTTGAAAGTGCATATCAGATTGAGGATGTAGCTATAAGAAAAGGGGATATTGTTATTAATAAAGATGCTAAAGGCAATGGTAAAGACAAGAAAAAACCTTGGAATAAGAACAAGTATGTTGTTAATGATGGGGTTGTTGACGCTCCTAAAGTTAAAGAGCCTGCTTTCAATCTTTCCAATGCTATCTATGCAAAAAAACAACAAGAAGCTGCCAACGCTCACAGTGCTCCTAAACCTCAATATGTAGATAAGCCTAAGAAGTCATTTCGAAAGTGAGTCTATATCAAGTTGGCAGAACCTTATGATGTAATCCTCAAGACTTTGGTTGACAATGGATATCTTACACTTCCTGATAAACCTGGTAACTAGGATCCGATAAATAAGCCTGATTGGTGGAGAGAGGATCATTACTACCATTATCACAAAAACAAGGGACATCCAACAGACAATTGTTTTAGGCTTAAGGATGATATTTAGGATCTTATTGAGAACGTCACAATCTCCACTGATGGCTTAACTAAAAATTTTGATCACATAGCTTTCAAAGATCCTCTACCTAAGCATGATAAGGGGGAAACCTCTCAAGCACATAAGAAGAATCATGATGCTAAGATCAATTACATGTATCCTTCTAATACACCTGTGATCAACATGGTAGAGCCCATTGAGAGCATTCTAATGATGAGGTCTCAAGATGATAATAAAGCCAATCATGATAAGCCAAAGTTGACCTTGCAAACATGTGATAGTTCATCTTCCCAAAGTGAGACACTGAATGCTATTACTAGGGGACAAGCCAAGATTGTCCTTAAAACTACGCAAAATCCCAAACAAGCTTTACCTTCCAAACAAGCGGCTCCTTCAGCCACCCCTAGCTATGATCTTGTCCAACATTTGCACAAGACACCGGCTCAGATATCAATCCTTGAGTTGCTTCGGTTATCCCCTTCACATAGAGAGATTCTTGATAAGGCTCTACGTACAACATGTGTTCCTAATGACATTTATCTAGATCAATTTCAGGCTATGGTCAACCACATTTCATCTTCGCTATCTCTCTCCTTTTCTGTAGAAGATGACATATCTATTGCTCACCCACATAATCTAGCTTTACACATTGAAGTTCTAGTCTACCACACCTGCATCCGTCGAGTCCTAATAGACAATGGTGCAGGGTTAAATATTGTTTCTTTCAATGTCATACAACAGTTGGGTTTGTCAGAATTTGTTGTGGATTCTAAAAAGAAGATTACTATAAAAGCTTATGATGAAGTGGAAAGATCTTCCAAAGGTCTTGTCACGTTGCCTGTCTGAGTGGGCCCTATCACAAAAGATATTAACTTCCAAGTATTGGATGTCCCACTCACATATAACATTCTTTTGGGTCATCCTTGGATCCATGACATGCAGGCTGTTCCTTCCACTTATCATCAGTGCATCAAATTTCCATACAATGGCACTGAAATTATGATTCCTGGAGACCATACTATTGCTATTAATGCTCTTGCTGCTACTGAAAAATTTGTTCCTCACAATGAACCTACTGATGATCCTAGTACAATAGTTGCTGCTGAGAAATCATTTAAGATGATGAGCCTTGGTATGGGTGAATATAAACTGGATTCCTTTGCTTCTATACCTATTTCTCCTAGGTCATATGGGAAACCTTCCACTTCTGCTATGGTGATCCTTGAAGCTGAAAGAGAAGAACAAGTTGTTCATGAGTGGATCTATAGAGAAGATGCCCAAAATACTCCCATGCTCAGTAATTCAAACACAGATACAGATGAGTCACCAATACACACTATGGCTCACATGGGAGATGATCTTCCCTCTACTTCACTTCTTTGGGGAGAAAAATGTATATCTACTGATGATATGGATGTTGATATGGTTCATTCTTGTAGTAACCATCCCGACGTGGTTGACGGGTCTTGTGTGGGGTCTGATGAATTTGTTCCTCGTATTGCCTTAGTGGACCACGCTGGTTCTTCTATGACAAGTCTAGATTTAGCTACTTTTGGAGCTTACCCTATAGGCTCAACCTCTCTTGTTACCAGAGATGACACCCCTTGCATAAATGCTATTGAACCGGTCACTTCATTTCATCTTGCATCAACACTTGTTACTTCTTCCACCAGTGAACTAGCCACAAAAAAGATTGAATCGGTAATCAAACATCACAGTCATCAAGTCAAAAGAAAAGAGAAATGGTTGGATGGTGAAAACCACATTGTGGTGGTATCCGAACCTAAGAAAAGTAAAAATAAAAATCTGCTCAAAAATATTGATTATCAAATAAAAGATGACAAGATGATTCTCTACAAAAAAATGATGCACTACTTCAAGCATGATCTCATATCTATTACACTTCAACCCATTCCTAGAGCTAAGAACAAAGTTGGTAATGCCTTGGTTGCTTCAACATCCATCTTACAAATGAAAAAGTATAAATTTCACTTCAAGTTCCTGGTGGATGAATTACGCTATCCTGCTCACAAATCTTACAATCCTACCATCTTTTCATATCTTCCACCTCATATTCCTCTTGCAAATCCACCACGCCATTCCTTCCGCCATCCCTTACACTTTGCCTTTGTCTTTGGTGACTTGTATAGGAAGGGTCTAGATGGAACTCTCCTTAAGTGTCTAGAAATAGAGGAGTCAGAAAAAGTGCTAGCTGAAATCCAGGATGGCATATGTGGATCACATTCTAACGATCCTCCGCTAGCTCAGACATTTCTTAGGGCTAGTTATTATTGGTTGAACTAGTTGAGACCTCCTATCATCACAGTTGTAGCATTTGGGCCTAGGGCCTTTTAGTTCTCTACATCAGAGGAAGTAGATTCTTGATACCCATTTCTATCTGGGGCATCCTTTGTGCATATTTTATGATCCTAAAAAAATACAAAAAAATTCATATATGATGCTGAAAAAATCCTAAAAATCATAAAAAGTACTGAAAAATGAGCATCCTAGTGAAAACCTAGCAATAGGCGCTTTGATGTCTCACCAAAAAAATCAAAAAATTCAAAACATCAAAAAAAAAATTGAAAAAGTGCCTTGGTGAAAACCTGGAAACAGGCTCCTTGGTAGCAAAAATACAAAAAAAATTATAAAAAGTCTTGAAAAAGTTGCAAAAAAATCTATCAAGTGGTGAAAACCTGGAAACAGGCGCTGCTTGAGACCCTCTGCACCTATGTCTATTAGTCTTGTATGGTTCTCCTTCACTCCACTTCTCTCTTTTCCTCTCTTAGCCTGGAATTGACTCTTGTCTTAGTCTAGGGGGCATTCATTGTTTTCAACTTATCTTGGGTCTCTTTTTGTGTCTAGGTTTCTTAGGCACCTTGTAAATGGTGTTTTTCAACACCACCTCAACTATGTTTTTCAACACTACCCTAGCGTCAAATGTTTCTTAACACTTATCAGATATCCTTTCCGCCATCTTGGATGATGCAATATTTCTCATTAGCAGATGTGATAACCAGAGTTTGACTCTATGACCAACACACACGCACTTAAACAATCAACTTCTTGAGATATGTTGACTTTATTTTTCTTTGTGTGTTGTCTATGAGGATTTCTTTGATGATTGGTCTCTCCCTAAGAAGTTTTCGATGATGCATAGCTGGAAGACTGAGGGAATGAGAACATGTTTTATTTCTTTATCTGCTTGTGGGTATATTTTGTTGGTCCTCACTGTCATGAGCATTTATGCTGGTCTTACTTGACACTATGGATTGACAAGGTATTATCCTTGACTATTTTGCAAGTGCATGCTTATAGTCATCTTTACTTTCTTGTGTCTCGATGAGAGCATAATCTTGCTATATCAAACTTAGGTAATCTCACTGCACTAGTCATCTTAACCTGCATGTCTTTGATGCTTAGGTGGGATTCCCAAATTTCTATCTGATATAGATCATATTCAGATCCACATAGTTATGCTAGTGTGTATTGTATGATCTTGTGACGCTACCAATAATGCTCAATGATGAATATTAGATGTCTATTGGCTTTGTGACCTTGCAAGTAAACCACTTTTCATGTAGCTTGCATTCTTAAGTTCATGTTAGTTAGTTTTGCATCTTGCATATGGAGAGAGCTCTCCTTTATCTTTCATGGACTTGTTAATCAATTGTGCTCACCTTTTGCTTCTTCCCGATCATGTCTTTCACTTCTTGTCTTTCATATCACATCATTTTCCTTTCATTTCGGGATCCAAACTGAAATCCGAGTTCACCTTGATCACCCAACTCATCTTTTTCCTTCTTCCATGTAGTTGGTTAACCTTTTTGAGGCTTGATCCTTCGATCTTCACTGGGGCATTCTTCACCTCTTCATCCCCATCTCTCTCAACTTCCAGTCTTTCATTCACTTTCAAATCCCAAGTTCAAATCCCCCTCCGTGGTGTTTACGGGTTGAGGGACTAATAGGTTCATGCCCCGTGTCTCATGTGTGGGGCATACCCTCACTGCTTGATGGTTATTCTATTCTCTTTCTTTGATTATGATTTCTAGTGATTTGATCATGTTCCTCTTGCTTCTACATTCCCTCCACCTGGATTTCACTTTCAATCCCGAGGGGGCAGACACATCATATCTTATTGGTTATCTCTTTCTTAAGTGTTCAGTATTGTCGCTACCAGGCTGACCATGCAAGATTTGCTATCTTTTCTGCACTTCATGACTTTGGAGTCAGAACGTTATTGTTCACCTTCTTGGCTATTTTATTATTTGACTACATGTGATCCCAAATCGATCTCACATCTGTCAAAATCGCTATCTGCTTGCCTTGTTGGCTATCTCTTGCCTTCTTGGCTGATCTATTCTTTGACGTAATGTGTTCCCAAATCAATCACACATTATTCAAAGAGGGGCAAATGTATATACCTAAAAATGGTCATCTAGACTATTAGTCCCTTTTGCTAAAATCATCAATTGCTTATTCTTGATCAAATCCTAGTCCTATCATTTATTTGATTATTTTCTATGGGCTAACCATCTTATCCTAAGTCTTTATTTATTAAAAGGAATATTTCCTCCCCTTTTATTAAATAAAAAGCCCCACTTTTCTTCTTATCCTAAGTTGCACAAATAAAGCATTTAATTCTTATTTATAAAGAAAAATAAAATAAAAAATAAAAGAAAAGTACTTTTTGTCTCACATGGACATAAAGTAAATGCTCAACATAAAGTAAATGCTTCTAATTTTCCTATTGGAGGATATTTGTGCACAAGGATCAAGCTTCTTTTTTTCTCCACCGTTGATTAAATCTTTTGCCTCTTAATCTCCATGGTCCATTGATTTTTCACCTCCTATAAAAGAAGAGCTCTCTTCCTCATTTGCACACACAAATTTTTATGCTATTGTTATGCTACAAGTTTTCTAGGTCATCTTGGAGCTTTTGGAGATATTCTTGCATCTAGGGTTTGAAGATTTGGAGCATTGTTGGCATTCATCTTGGATCTTCATCAACACTCTATCTTCTTGTCTTCATTCTTGCATCATCATGGCTTTCTTGCTTGATAGTTAGATTTCATTTTCATGCATAGTATTTGCATTTTCATAGCTTCATTCTTAGCTTAGATTTCCTTTTATGCAATAGATTAACTTGCATTGTCATATAGATTTTCTTTACATTGCATACATTTGGCTTCATTAGAGATATTGGCATTCTTTCCCTTGTCTTCCTTGAATCTCCCATTGCATGGTTTACTAGAAAGGTTATAGGCTTAATAGCTCTAGCTGAGAGCATTCTTAAAAACCCTTGCACTCCATGCCTAGGGAGCTATGGATCAATTTGTGAGGGCTCATTCTTGAGTTTTCTTGCATGTAAGGATTCATAGAAGTGTGACAACATTTTAGCACACATTAAAGGGGAGGGGTCTACAGGAAAGAAGCGTTAATTGCTCCACTAGGCAACCCTTTTGTGCTTTTTGGAACTCACTTGTTTTCTAAAGTGTGGACTCACTTTGAGTTGATGTGAGGAGTTAAATGTTCCACTTTTGGGCTCACTTTAAGTTGATGTACCCTTGTAAAATATAAAGAATTCAGAACACTACATTATTGTATTTATAACCCTATCAAAATAATACAAAAATAGATAACTCATTCGAAACATTTATTGTCAATTACTGTCGTTATACCAAATGATACTATGTTTCAAATTTCTGAACAATAACATAGAGGTTATTAAATCAACATACTAGAAAATCTCATAATCCAAATCGGCTTACATACCTATCTTCACAATCCATTCTGCAGACAAAAAATCATCTACTACAGTACCTCATTGTATGGTCTTCAGACCACAACCAAAACAAAGTCTTCAAAGGTAAATAATGTGACCGTAGTGGCTCCCATAATAAACCCCATAATAACCGAGAGTTCCAAAATACTGCGAAGAGATAAACTATATTCCCACATTCCACTACAGAACATTCATCAAACAAAACATGAATTCCTAATAAAAATTACTGACAGACCCAACTTATCCTCTAAACTACAAAATTTTATGACCAGAATCTACTTCACCTCTTCCTATAGCACATAAATACTGCCAATGGCTATTTAATTAACCAACACTTGAGACCAATACACTGCTATACTCAACATATATTCCATGGTACAAACCAAAAATCAACTCTCAAAAACCTAACTCAACAGGCTCCTGTACAGAGAAAGCGAACCAAAAATTTACTAAACAATAATCCCCATTCCAAGGCTCTACAAAGATAGGTAAATTGACTACAATACTCAACAGTGAGAATCTAATTTAAACATTAACTGTGATTACTCAACAGGAAGAGCTATAAAATTAGAAATATGAAGTCAGGTACAAGATATGAAATCGCATGATGTTCCAAGGTTGATAAGAACCTTTCCACTATGGTTACAACACTAATCCAAACCAAAGAATCCACAAAACCCAATAATCATACAAAATAGAGGATCCAATAAAACTTAGAAGTCTCGACACCCAAATGCCTAGCGATAAGTCCAAAATCCAACACTATAATTATCTAACCCCTGAAACACAAATTTATCATTCCAGAAGCTTGGTAGAATTGGTAGCAGAGAAGCGAATTAAACTTCATAGTCCTAACTCCCAAAATGCTACTCCCTTAAGCACCACATTTCAGTTCCCTTGACTGAGATCATGATAACTTACACAAATCAGTGAAATACATTTTGCTCCCAAGGCTCAGGGAACCCTACATCCTCATAATCCTATCATAACAGTATCACAGAATTCGACAAACCCTAAATCAACATTTCTAATTTACTGAACATAAATCACACACATCCGAATTTCCCCAAATTTTGATAGTGAACATAAACACTACAATGCTTAAAGACCAAAAATTTTAAAAGATACTTCCACAATAACATGTGAATCATTCCTAGCACAATGAATGATATGAATAGAAACTGTATTCAATGAACTTCTATAAACAAAATTCATAAAGAAGACAAGAGATTGAGTTAGAGAATGCCCCTGCCTGAAACACAGAGTGAGGGTGTTCAAACTCGCACAAAGAAATCCACAATCCACGCTCCTAAACTAGCGAGCTACACCAAAAACAACCTTTGCATAGCAGTGGAACAGAGCAATAGAAATTACTAACCCCTAAGCCTGTCTTACCATAATAACATAGAATGTTAGGGTAATACTAACACCCCTTTCTAACTTTTAACACATAACTTTACCACTAATTCATTCATTCTACTAACTTATTACTTTTAAAAATTTAATTCCATTAACAATTAACATCATCATAATAAAATTATTTCAACAACTAACATTAACCATATAATTAATAATATTTTCCTTAACAAATACAGACTCACTTAACATCGAAAATTCCATTAATGAAATCTTAATTGCAGCATAGGAATTCCTCTTCTCATTAAAGGAATGAGTTTTTTTTTAACCTTATAAATAATCACCTCCTATAATAACACAAATTTCCAAAGTACCTAAAAGTAACAGAGAAAACCGATAGTTTAGAAAAGTCAGAATCTGCAATTGTCTTTATTAAAACAAATAAATCCAACACCATAATCTAACAAAAGATTAACAACTACCTGCCAAGTTAAATGTCCGTATACTGTCAGAGATATAGATCAAAATCTAGATAGATCTATAATCCAAATCATAACCAATAGAGTCTGGACATAAATAAATCCGAACCAAGACATGAATTCACACTAAAAGAACTATATGAAGCTACAGAATTAGAATCCAAGCCATAAGTAGATAGGGGCATGACAGGTGTGATCCGTGGTGAACCAATTATCATACATTGTGATAACACAAGTATAGTGAATATGTCAAAGAACCCAGTGATGCATTAAAAAACTAAGCATATTTCAATCAAGTATAATTTTTTAAGGGATTAAGTGAAAGAGAAAGAGGTGAAGCTTGAATATGTAAGCACAAAGGAGAAAATTGTAGACATCTTCACCAAACCACTGAAGAAAAATACCTTTGAATATCTCAGAGCTAAGCTTGGGGTTAGAACCCCACCTGGAGGTAATTAAGAAGATACATTAGTTCTAAATTTCATCAGCAATCAAAGCTATATCATTTGTGAACTTGATGCAGTGGTTTACTTCTCAGGGGGAGTAATGATTTGAGCATAGTTGATCAAATCAAGGTGATCTTGCACCTAGTATTTGAAGGTCATGAAGATTTGAAAAAGATACACTTGGAAGAGCATGCAAAAGAGGATGGCACCTTTTTCCATTGATGTCAATGGGGGAGAGATATTAGTGAAAAACCCTAACTGGTATAGGGGGAGCTGTGTGGAAGATATAAAGAAGGTCATACAAAAAGGCTACTATTGGTTGATGGTTTTTCATGTGTTGCCATCAATTCCAAATGGTGAGATTGTTGGAATTTTTGTAGTATGGTGTTGGCATTCAATAGTTTTGTCATTGATCTCAACATATATTCAGTTATGAAGGGTCGGGCATTGCAAGACAGTGCACAGGCATGTTGCAAGGAGTGGTACAGGTGTCATACAATGTCTTACCTCACGTAGGCTTAGATATATGTTCTAGGATGACTATTAGACTTATGCCTATAAGAGAAGAGGTTTATATGGTCATTTGTAAAATTTATTGAAGGATTAGTGAAGATTGATTAACATGGCCAGAAATAGGGGAACTCACAAAGTGACTACTAGTATTTTGTGCATAACTCCTATGCGACGATGGATTACAATATACAAGCTTGGGATATGTTAGATGACATCATAGATAAGATTTTGTGTGATCATAGTATGTTTTTATGATCACCAACATCATGTGTGACGTGTTTTCCAGTAAAGAAGTATTTGGGAATCGACTAGGCAAGGTAACATGTGGAAGGACAATTATCTTTGGATAACTGATGGAGCTGAATATCTTGTGATTTTTATTTGTTATAATATATTTAGGGATGATTTATGTTTCACCACCTTGGTTAACGTAATCATTTGTAATATAATGATGTCATATAATGGCCAACCTCTAGGAGATTTATTATTTGTAACTTGTATATGATGAAGGGCCTTTCCTCATAGTAGATGCATCATGCATAAGGATATATGAGAGCTAGAAGGCTGCAAGATTTGTTACTTGTGGAGTAGTTGTGCATTAGTGCACAAGTATGCATTGTCCTAGTATGACAGTTCATATATCTTGATGATATTTCTTTTTTTAAAGTCTAGAAGGTGGATGTAACCTTTTGATTGTATTTTGGCTTGTGGCTAGTTGTAATACCTCCAACAAGGTTTGTGACTCCTAACATGATCTATCCTTTAATATGGACCCGCTTATTGTAATAATCAGCTCCTAAGAGGGCTAGAACTCTTAATAGGGTTTCTATACTTATAGTGCAGATATTTGTGGGCATCACTCCGACCGGGGTTTTTCCCTTAACATCATTTTCCTTGAGATCAATTTCCAGCATTCACATGTGTTGTGGTTATTTTACATTTGTTTAAGTATAAATATTAATTTGGAATTAAGTCTTAGAGCTTGGCATCAACTTATTCAGCCCCTCTGCCCCCCTCCCCCTCTCAGTCGATTAAGACATTGTTATTCTAATAGATCTATGAACACCACTCCTAGATCTTCAATGCAGATAGGCTTGATAATTACTTGCACTGAAGGAGAGATGAATGAAAAAGGATCTTCTTGATTCATTAAGAATTCCTTTACTTGGCCATCATGGGAGAGAGACTTTCTTCAATAGAGAATATTGCCTTGGAATTGACATGAATGAATTAGAGATACCAAATCTTGGATGCTTGCCTTCAAATCTTGAATCCAATTTCTCAATTTCTATTGATTGCTTGATTGCACTTGATAGCTTGATTGAAAAATTCTAGATCATGAAATTATATCAAAATGAGGAGAGATAGCCCACAATGTTTATATACGTCATCCATCATTTTGGGATTCAAAAATAATCTAGGTTGACCATGGGATTTATTTTTACACTAACACCTTGACATAGGGCTCCAAAATTTGGGCTAAAATCCTTGGGTACAGAATGACTGATCCATTCTATACCTAGGATTCTGATTGCATATTTGAACTGAGTGTCAAGATGGTAGAAAAAAAGTAGGAAAAGAGGAATCAAGTTTCCAGGATCAATCATAATGGATATCAAATATCAAAATCACCAAAATGGGGCCTAATAGAGCATCTAATTATGGGTACTAACTTTATAGGATGATACACATACTAATGTGGGGAAATAAAATATCTTTACATTAAGTTAAAGCTATCTAATGCTTAAATGATGTCTAAGGGACCAAACAACCCATAAGATAGAGAACAAAATCACCCTTAATTCAGCTCCATGCTCTTTTCTATTTTAGACCTATTGTTAATTTTGACAAAGAAGATAGCCATCTAAATAATCCTTTCTTCCTCAAATAATTGGTGCATCTTGTCAACCTTTAATGCCTAAATAAAATCTACAATCTAGTTTAGATAATAGATTATGTAATGGTGGTATAATTTCATCTTGTGAAATATCTATTCTTCAATACCTATATAGAAAATGATTGGTTGGTTGTATATTTGTTTCTAGAAAAATAATGTAATGGTACTAAAGAGTGGTATAAAGAACTTTATGTACATACTTTCTCAATAATACTGAATCTCTTAGGTTGGTTTTATAATATTGAAAAAAAGATAAAATAGGGTAATGAATTCTTATTTATTCCTTGGGAGACTTTCTTCTAATGCAGTTTACTATACTTTATCATTTGCATTCAAATTAGGTTTTTAATTAACTAAATTGTGACCTAATATGTTATTTAAAATATTATGGAGAGATGGCATAATCAAATTAATGTGATATAAACTTAGTATTATAAGTTGGGAAGCATATAAAAAAGGTCATGGAGAGTTTATAAGTGGATTCCTAATAATTTATAGATTATTTTGTATTGGCTCTTTCAAAGGAAACAATGAACACTATTGGTTTTATCAAGATTGTTAATCTTTTTATATTTCTAAACTAAATTTGGGTATTGTGCAAGAGCTATTAGTTACTTGATCCTAATCCTAACACATTAACAAAGGGCACAATGACAACAACAAGGTTGTGTGGTTTGGTATAATTCTATCCAACTTTCCTCAAATTAATTATTACACACATTTTGATGTCACAATCTACCTAAGAGAATCACTAGCTATCTCTAAAGCCTTTTAATTATAGTATTATATTAATATATATACTAAATTTGAGATATATGATATTAGAGGGACACCATTGGAGTTGTTGTAGCAAGGGTTTAGGGATTAATATGCACTAATGTTATCAAAATCCACTGGTGTAATTAAATATTTACTAATTACACTTACTTAAGTTTACTTAGGATAATGCATTTGCATATTAGTTGTCATTGTGACACCTAGGAGTTTGCACATCATTTTAGCACATGGTTAGGAGAATTTCCACTTTAGGTGTGGTAGTTGCCATCACATACCTCTTTGTGTGTGAGATCCATCTTTAGTGCTCTTATCACATTATCATCCTCTCATTGTTGCACATGTTGCACATACTTTCATGTACAATGGAGGATGATCCACCTTTGGTGGACATGTGATTCCACCTTGTGTGGGTGATATCTTATCATCTCATTATCATGTAGTCTTATTGCATTGCCTATATATTTAGGCACTCCTACTTTGTATTCAATTCAATTAGCTATAATTAATTATTTGATTATTTTCCTATCTCTCTTGTGTTATCTCTTGAGCTTCTAGAACTTGGATTTTATTCTTTGCCTAAGGAAAATTCTTACATGATATCAGAGTGATATCAAAATTCTTACATGGTATCAGAGTCATAGGAGTTTCATTGTATAGCATATTTTGAGAGATTTTTATTGCAAGTCAAAATTGGAGCTTGCTGGTGCAAATCAAAGGTTGGCATCACATTGAGGAGGTCCAAATACCCCTAAATCAAATTTTGTTTCATCCAAATTGGACATCTGAAGCAAAATCTAGAGCCATTTGAATTTTCAAGGTTCGGTGGCGGCGATTCAGAAAAAATAATTTCAAAGGTGATTTTCAAATAGCGATATCGCAGTCATCCGGAGTCCTTTTTTCGAGCAATTTTTTTTGTTTTGGGGTAGAATTTCATGATCTACATAATGGTGTGGGTGATTTGTAATCTCTATTTCTGATGTTTTCTAAAAATTGAAAATCTCAATTTTTACAACTTTAGAGGCTTCATTTGGGCTCATATGGACACATTTTCAGGTGCTATTTCTTTTTAAAGTTCATGATTTTTTGTCTACTTTCCATATCTAGTATCAGTTTGGAAAAATTCTAAGTAGACATAGTACTTTCAGAATTTTCTCTATTTTGGCCTATTTTTGGCACTTGTAATTTGTTAGATCCTTGAGAGATCTTGTGTCTTATTTTTTTTAGTCTACTATAGCTTCATATTTTTTGTTTTAATTATCAAAATCAGAAGTCCACTTTGGTTCATTTTGGCAAGTGGCAATTGTAGATGCACTATTTATAAAGTGCCAAAATTATCTATTTTGGGAGGGTTCTTTGGTTCATTGCATTTTGGGGGTGCATTGATTTTTTGATCTCATTCCTTCATGTGAGAAGCACATCATGGATGGTTTAATTAAGTTGACAAGAGGAAACTATAAACAATGGAGTGAATTGGTTCTTACTCATCTTACTGAGCATAACCTGTTGCCCTATTTGTATGAGCTTAGACCTAAAAATCCTTCTTTCGATTGGGACTCTTACTCAAAAGTTATTAAGGTTATCTATTAGAATATGGATATGGATGTTATGGATTCCCTTGATGACTATGATGATGAGACAGAAAATATTCCTAATCTTTGGACTTTTCTTTGGGAAATGTATGGAGATCCACATATTCCTCCACTTCCAAAAGGTCCAGAGCCTCCAATTACAACTCCTTCTCCTCCTATTGATACTACTACTCTTGCTCTTGATGATGGGGTGAACCCACAATACTGAGTTACAATTTTTCGGAGGAAGGAATTTGTCTAAAAAAGCATTTTCAGAAAAATAATATTTATCCACTTTCGATAGAAACTAGCTTCAACTTTCGATCATAAGTACTAAACTTACGATCGAAAGTCCTCAAACAAAGGACTTTTGACCGTAAGTAACTTTCGATCAAAAGTTCCTTAGTAACTTTCGATCGAAAGCTACTAAGGGACTTTCGATCGAAAGTCCTTTAGTCATGACTTTCAATTGAAAGTCATGTACTTAGGGTTTGTTTTGGCGGAAGTTTATATCCGCTGAAAGTTCCACTGTTTCACTATCACTTTCGGTGACAGTGAAACAGTGGAATAGTGAGACGACTTCCAAAATATCAAACACATTTTTGAGGTATTTTTATTGTTTGTTTTTATTATTTTCAGTTTTTGATAGAAGCATAAATAGTATATATGTATATATACACATGTATATATGCATATCTACACATGTATATGCATATATATACATGTGTATATATGTATATATACATTATATATATGCATATATACACATGTATATATGCATATACATGTGTATATATGCATATATATGTATATATACATGTATACATGTGTATATATACATATATATACACATGTATGCATATATATATACATACATATATATACATACATATATATATATACATATATATATATATATATATATATATACATATATATATATATATATATATATATATATATATATATATACATGTGTATATATGCATATATATGTATATATACATGTATACATGTGTATATATACATATATATACACATGTATGCATATATATATATACATATATATATATATACATATATATATGTATATATATACATATATATATATATATATACACACACACATATATATATATACATATATATATATATATATGTATATATATATGTATATATATATATATATATATATATATATATATATATATATATATATATGTATAGATATGCATATATATACATGTACATACATGTTGTGTATATATATGCACGTGTATATATAATTATATAGATTTTTCTTTATTTAAAGTTTGTGATATGTACATGTACATGTATTGATTAAATATATAGATTTTTCATTATTATATATATATATATATGTGTGCATGTGCATATATATATATATGTGTGTGTGTGTGTGTGTGTGCATGTATATATATATACATGTGCAAATATGTATGTATATATACATGTATATATATATATACATACATGCACATGTGTATATATATATGTGCATGTATATGTATGTATATATATGTACATGTGCATGTGTATGCACATGTATGTATGTATGTGTGTGTGTATATATATATATATATATGTCCATGTATGTGTGCATGTATATATGTATATATACATACATGTACATGCACGTATATAGATAGATTTTTATGTATACATTGTGTATGTACATAAGACCTAGATAAGACTAATTAAGACTAATTAGACCTAATACTTGACTAAGAAGACATAATTAAATATACTTAAAATTAGACCCCTTGAGTAAATTGTGACCCATTAAGACCTAATTTTTAACCTATTACCTGACCTAATATGAGTAATAAGACCCAAATTAGGACCTAATATATATGTGTGTGTGTGTGTGTGTGTGTGTGTGTGTGTGTACATGTGCAAATATGTATGTATATATACATGTATATATATATACATGCACATGTGTATATATATATTGTTAGAGTAATCATACTTTATGCTTATTAATTAAATCACTTTGGTTTAATTAATTAAGTCATTTATTACTCTATTTACTTAAGCTATCTTTTAGGTGCATTATAATTAATATATTTATTAATTATAATGTGCAACCTAGCTTTATTTTTTGCTTTATACCTTTAGGGTTTTGGTATCCTTTTATAAGGATTCCCTCTTTGTATTTCATTTTTCACTTATTGGATCATAATAGAGATTGCTCTTTGCATGTCCATAAGATGTCTCTGGCTTTTTGGCCTCCATGATTTTTCTTGCTTCTGTGCTTTGCTTCTTCCATGTGACAGGGTTATGCATGCAGGTGTTCTTGGGAGATTAGTATTTCACCTAATCTAACATGGTATCAAAGCCATCTTGCTGCTCGTTGTTCGTGTTTTGTTGAAGTGTTTCAGAAGCAGGAGGTTTTCAAGGGTTTCAGAAGTTTTTTTTGTGGATCTGGGGGGGAGCCAAAATTTGGCTCACCTTGGGCAAAAATAGACACCACCATTGTGTCCGAAAGGCCCAAGAACCCCTAAATCCATATAAAACTTGTCCATTTTGGACACAGTGGCATCAAAGGCAAAAAATTTTAGCCTCAGGACTGCACGCATCCCGAGGCAGGCCGTACAGTCTGCACGCATATCAAAAAAATTTAAAAAAGTGCAGGGGCACTGCGGCCCCCGCACCACCCACCCGCCACCACTTCCCACCACCTCCCAACCCGCCACCGGCCCCGGCCGCTTCCCGCGGGCACCACCGGCGCCGCAGTGTCACCGCCGGTGACTGCGGTGACCACCAGCGGTTACCCGCGATGTCACCGCCGGTCACTGCGGTGACCGCTGCGGTCACTACCGTGGGTCCCGCCTTACCCGCCGGGTTTTTTTTAAACAGCGGGTGGTAAATTTTTATGTTGGCAATTTTTTTTTGCATGGCTTGTTTTTTAAGCCCGTCTGTGCAAGCTCGGCCTCCAGGGCCATAACTTCTTCATCTGGAAGCATATTTGGGAGTTTTTTATATCATCGGAAAGCTCTTTCCAAGACGAACGCAATTATGGAGGTTTCTTTTCAAGTTTTTTGCCTCGTTTTTTGTACCATGCCTTCGAAGGTAGGACTACTTTTTTGCCTTCCTGGAGCACCTGATGCTTTTTTTGGCATAACTTGCTCATACGGAGGAGTTAGTGGGCGAACGAGACATCATCGAAAAGATGATTCCAAGACGGTTTTTTTTATATGCAGAGCTTTTTTCCAGATTCTTCTTCCATTTTTCGCACCAGGCTGTTGAATTCAGAGGTTTTCTTTTTCAGGTGCCTGCCAGAGCACCTGTCACTGTTTTTGTCGTAACTTGAGCATACGATGGCATTTTTTGCCAAACGAGATATCAACAAAAAGCTGGTTCCGAGACCGTTCTGTTTTTTTCAGTTTGGTTGTTTGATTTTGCCGTTTTCAGGGGTTTTCTGCCAGTCAAAGTCACGGGTACTTTTTGCATTCCGGACACTCTATCTCTCACATTCGGGCTTAGTTTTCAGCAAACTTGGTATTTTCAGAAAGCTTGTTCAGTGTACTTTTCAGTTTCAGAGGTCTTATTTCTAGATTCTATACCAGGTTCTTCCTCCATTGAGTTTTTCTTTTCTGCACTCAGATGGACTACTTGGCTTTTACAGGTCCACAGATTTCCATTCTTGGGATGACTTCTGCTTCTGTTCTCACTGTTCTTCTTTCCTTCTTCTTTTGAGTTTTGTATATATCTCCACTGTTGCATTCTTTTTTCTATAAATGCACTGAGATAAAGTGCCTACTTTTGCATATCTGGGATCTTGTACTCCTTGTGTTTGTTTGTATTCGCACTCAGTTATAAAGTGCCATGGGGGGATTCTGATGCATTTGCCACTATAGGCGCATCCACTCTTGTCAAGTGAGCGTACCTTCCACAACATTAGCCCATGTAGACTGTGTCTATGACACCACCCTTTATCCTGTGCTTGTACCTTCTTTTGCACATAGGTGTTCCTGTTTCTTCTTCTTGCAGATGTTTCTGGCATTGCATTTCAATGTTCCTGTCACCCCGTTCAGCATTATGGGGGGGTTCACCTGTTGGCTCTATTGCTTCCTTGGTTCGGTTGAGTGATCTACGTATTCATTTTTTGTTCCTATGTACTAGGCGGATGCAGTGGCTAGGCACCTATGCATTTCGGTGAGATGGATCATCTACTATATAGACACTCATTCATTCCTATTTTGGAGGTCACCTCTTTGATTGATCAGCTCTTCAGACTTTGTCTTCTCTACCTGGTCATGCACTATTTCAGTGGGGGTTCCAGCAGTATTCTTCTGACAGTGTTTGCAGCTTCATGCTTCGGAGATGCTTCATGCTCTTTCTTGTTCCTTTCTTTGGGACATTCCCTAGATTGGAGGCTTTGTTTCCATCATCTAGTTTATTTTCTTGTACCTGGGTACCTGATCAGGCCTTGTTGCCGGGACCCATTTTCTGCTTTCATAGCTGTGCTAGGTTAGCTTCCCTCTTGAGCTACGCTTAAGGGGGGGTGTTAGAGTAATCATACTTTATGCTTATTAATTAAATCACTTTGGTTTAATTAATTAAGTCATTTATTACTCTATTTACTTAAGCTATCTTTTAGGTGCATTATAATTAATATATTTATTAATTATAATGTGCAACCTAGCTTTATTTTTTGCTTTATACCTTTAGGGTTTTGGTATCCTTTTATAAGGATTCCCTCTTTGTATTTCATTTTTCACTTATTGGATCATAATAGAGATTTCTCTTTGCATGTCCATAAGATGTCTCTGGCTTTTTGGCCTCCATGATTTTTCTTGCTTCTGTGCTTTGCTTCTTCCATGTGACAGGGTTATGCATGCAGGTGTTCTTGGGAGATTAGTATTTCACCTAATCTAACATATATGTGCATGTGTGCATGTGCATGTATATGTATGTATATATATGTACATGTGCATGTGTATGCACATACACACATATATATATACACATGTGCATGTATGTGTGCATGTATATATGTATGTATACATACAGGTACATGCACGTATATAGATAGATTTTTATGTATACATTTTGTATGTACATAAGACCTAGATAAGACTAATTATGTACCTAATAAGACCTAGAGATAAGACTAATTAAGACTAATTAGACCTAATACTTGACTAAGAAGACATAATTAAATATACTTAAAATTAGACCCCTTGAGTAAATTGTGACCCATTAAGACCTAATTTTTAACCTATTACCTGACCTAATATGAGTAATAAGACCCAAATTAGGACCTAATATATATGTGTGTGTGTGTGTGTGTGTGTGTGTGCATGCATATATATACATGTGCAAATATGTATGTATATATACATGTATATATATACATGCACATGTGTATATATATATGTGCATGTGTGCATGTGCATGTATATGTATGTATGTATATGTACATGTGCATGTGTATGCACACACACACACACACACACACACACACACACACACACACACATATATATATATACATATATATATACACATGTGCATGTATGTGTTCATGTATATATGTATGTATACATACAGGTACATGCACGTATATAGATAGATTTTTATTTATACATTGTGTATGTACATAAGACCTAGATAAGACTAATTATGTACCTAATAAGACCTAGAGATAAGACTAATTAAGACTAATTATACCTAATACTTGACTAAGAAGACATAATTAAATATACTTAAAATTAGACCCCTTGAGAAAATTGTGACCCATTAAGACCTAATTTTTAACCTATTACCTGACCTAATATGAGTAATAAGACCCAAATTAGGACCTAATATCATTAATAAGATGGACTTTAAAGACACAATTAGACCTAATACTTGACCAATTAACACCTAATAAGATATGTGTAACTAGTCTCAAGTATACCTAATATGAGTTTGAGGACCCCTTAAGACCTAATTAGACATTTAATTAGACCTAATTAAACCTTTAATTAAGACTAATTAACACCTAATATCATTAGTAATAGGACCTGCTAGTACACCTAATATGAGTAATATGATCCCTTAGGCATAATTAGACTAATTATCCATGTAACAAGACCTTTAACTTATACCTAATTTTATACTATTTAATTTACCTTTAGATATGTGTGAGTAATACATACCTAATATAAGTAATAGGAATTAATATTGAATAGTAATAATGCCTACTTAGGGACATATTTATGAACTTAATAGGACCCATTAGACCAAATTAGTCATAATAGCTTTTCCTAATTATCTATACATACAATATGAGTAATAGTCCACCCCTTCTAATCTTTCAACATAATTAGATCAAATTTAAAGACTAATTAACACCTAATATACTCGAGTACTACATGACCCTTTAAGACCTAATTAGACTTAATACATGCTTAATTTATGAGCTCTTAAGACCAAAGTAGACCTATTAGTTCACCTAATTAGACCCAATTAGATGTATTACGACCTAATTAGCACCTAAATAGACCCAATTAGACCTATTAGGACCTAATTTGACCAAATTAGACATATTAGGACCTAATTTAATAGGTCCAATTAAACCAATTATGTCCTAATTAAACCTATTAGGACCTATGAAAGGTTATATGACCCCATTAGACCCGTGCTATGAGTAACATGACCCCTTAAGACCTATATTAAAGCACCTAATTAGACCTATTAGGACCTATAATACCTATTATATGACCCCTTTAATACCGAATTAGACCCACTATGAGTGTTATGTACCCCTTAAGACTTATTAGTGCTTCACCTAATTAGACCCAATTAGATCAATTGGGACCTATTCACACCCCAATTAGACCTAATTATACCTAATTTAACCTATAAACATACAGGTAATTGGACCTATTAGGACCTATAATAGGTTATATGACCCTTTAAGACTCCATTAGATAGGTATTAAAATGTAATTTACATTTAAACATGTAATTTATGTAATTGATTTTACTTTCAAATAATGTAGTGAAATGCATGCATAGTATTTAATTTTATTTTTATTTAAATTAGGAAAACATATGTATGTATATATGTAGACTTTATTTGATGTAGAAAATAAAATCTTTCAGGTACATACATATTCTCTCTCTATCAGACATTATTGCACATCACACATGGAAGATGCAGTGATTCCCCCTGCAGAACTATTTTCACCCACTAATAGAGAGATTCAACGGCTACAAGAATCTATAAATAATCCATCTAGCTCTACTGTCTATAAGGGCACATGTCAGCCCATCCTTAATAGCTTGATTAAAATTAGGGATGACATTCATGGTACCACTCCATATGCCCCAAATATTATAGAGTCCATACTTGAGAAGAAGAGACAAGAGGTTGGCTCTGGTCTTTCTCTTAAGGAGGTATAGGCTTTAGTGCCTAAAGTGACCCTGAAAGGGGAAGTTTTCCCCTCTTATGTAGATAAAAATTATGTGAAGGGATATCAGGTTACCTAGTGTGCAGATCCTACTATATCAGCATTGATATACCCTAGATTTTTAGCTGCCCATGGTCATTATCCAAATAACGACCAGATTCCACTATACTTTACACAACAGATTTTTGCTAAGGTTCGTTTAGGTCATGCTATTAATTACATTGATTTTCTAGCACATCTAGGATAGGGGCATGGTAGGCTTACTGATAGAGATGCTTTTCATTGAGCTGATCGATAGAGACTAGTACATAGGGCCATTGTTGGTCAGAGGGCACCTGCTATAGCTCCTTCATTAGTGTAAGGAAACTCAGGTGTGGAAACAGCTTCCTACACTAATCTCTATAGGAGAGTATTGTGCAAATTCTTATAAATCCTTACAATTTCAGATTCCTTAACTACTTTAACAAATATATTGCAACCACATACCATGCATACAGAAAAAATAGAGAATAACAAAATGATATACCCTAGGGAAACCTTTCGGTAAAAACCCCAGCACTCCAAAACCTGCACAATGTATTGATCAAAACTATTATAGCTTACAATACACTTGCAATGCAAGTTCTTTCAGAAGATTTCCAAAACCTTGAAGACAAATCACGGCAGCATAAAAATGTTCCAACCATACACTCGCATCATATCTCTTCACAAGCCTAAAAAAGCTTATATCATGCGCTTCACTTTTTAGGGCTACTCCCAAAGATAACCGATATTAGGGTTTTACCATTCTCCAAGAAAATAGACCCCATGATTGGGGAAGAGTGTACAATACTCAAATTTATCAGTTGCCACATGTCTTCACCTGTCATTGAATCTTCCTGACATAGCTCTTACGTGTCATAGGAATCTGTCATAACTGTTTTAGCCATGATCTCCTTACACACAATTCAAGATGCCGACATATCAACATTATTTGCAAGAAATACATTTTACAAAACAAATAATAAGAATAGGAATTATCCAAGGTTGATACACCTTATTCCTAACATTCTCCCACTTGTCAAACACCTTGTAAGAGCAACAGGAACTAACTGCTATAGGCCAAAAGGCCCATAGACTCCGAACACCATCTAAACTTCTCAGTGCCCATTGGTTTCATTAATGCATCTGCAACATTCTTCACAATATCTAGCTTCTCCAAATTTACCTTTACATCTTCCACCATATCTCTCACAAAGTGAAACTACACATCAATGTGCTTCATTCTGGCATGGAAAGTTGGATTCTTTGCAAGGCAAATAGCGCTCTGACTATCACACCAAATAGTAATCTATTCTGCATCAACACCAACATCAGAACATAATCTTCCAAGCCAAATGGCTTCTTTACAAGCATGAGTAGCAGCCATGTACTTAGCTTCTATAGTGGACAAAGCAACCATAGGTTTTCGCTTACTCATCCAACTAATGGCACCACCAAACATAGTGAACACATAAGCACTGGTGGATCTCCTGCTGTCAATATCACCTACCCAATTGGAATCCACAAACCCACGAATATAAACTAAATGCGGAGATCCAGAAGAGTTACCATGATAACATATGGAGTAATCTGATGTACCCCTCAAATATCTGAATACTCGCTTAACTGCATCCTAATGTACCCGTCCAGGGTTAGCCATAAACTGACTTAGGACTCCCACTGCTTGGGCAATGTCTAGTCTATTACAGACCATAGCATACATAAGATTTCCAATTGCACTAGCATAAGGTACTCTACTCATGTCCTCCACCTCACTAGGAGATTTTGGACAATCATCTACAGATAACTTTGTTCCCACAGAAATAGGAACACATAGTGGTCTACAATCTACCATGTTGAACCTATCCAACACAGACTTCACATACTTACTCTGACTCAACCAAGGTTTTTTGTTAGACCCGTCTCTACTGATTTCCATACCCAAGATGTACCTAGCTGCCCTAAGATCTTTCATCTCAAACTATGCTGACAACTGAGATTTAAAATCAGAAATCATAACTTTACCCTTCCCAAACAGCAACATATCATCAACATATAATGCAACAATAAGAAGGCGATCATTCTCAACTCTGAAATAAACATAATGATCTGATTTTGATCTTACAAATCCAATTGACAACACAAAGGCATCAAACTTAAGGTACCACATCCTAGGAGATTGCTTCAAACCATATAGAGATTTCTTTAATCTGTAAACTAAGGATCCTTTACCTTTAACAATGTAGTGCTCAGGTTGTGACATATAAATCTCTTCCTCCAAATCACCATGAAGGAAAGTTGTCTTCACATCCATCTGTTCTATCTCTAAATCATATGATTCAGCAAGAGATAACAAAAATCTAATGGATATCAACTTTGCAATAGGAGAGAATATTTCACCATAATCTATTCCCTCTACCTGTGAATACCCCTTTGCAACCAATCTAGCTTTGTACCTTTCAACACTACCATCTGCATAGAATTTCTTCTTGAACACCCATTTACAACCAATAGATTTTCTCCCTTTAGGAAAAGGTACAAGGTCCCAAGTTTTTTTTTTCTCCAATGAAGCCATCTCATCATCCATAGCCTCAATCCAGGAACCTACATCTTCCATGCCCAAAGCCTCTTTCACAGATCTAGGCTCATCAATGTTAGTAATCAAAGCAAAGGCACAACTGGAATCTAACATAGAATAACCAAACCTTTCTGGTTGCTTTCTTTCTCTCGTGGATCTCCTCAAGGGTTGTGGTTGAGGTTGTTCTTCCTCTTCTTCCAAACTATTAGAGCTGCTAGAGCTCTCCTCATTATTAGGCCCAACATGGTCTCTCTGTTTAGTCTTCTTAGGGGTAGGAGGCAACTGAACAACATATTTTTCCTTTTCTTTTTCATCTAGTTGTAGCACAATAGGAGAAGATGTTAGCTCTCTGAAAATAACATTTCTACTATACAACATCTTACTAGTCATAGGATCCCAAAGCTTGTATCCTTTCACATCAACACTGTATCCGATGAAAATACATTTAACAACTTTATTTTCCAACTTAGATCTTTTCTCCTTTGGAACATGTGCATAAGCTTCACAACCAAAAACATGAAGATGTCTAATTGAAGGCTTCTTACCAAACCACACCTCCATGGGTGTCTTACCAACAAGGGCTAATGTAGGAGATTTGTTAACCAGATAGCAAGCAGCGGCCACAGCTTCAGCCCAAAACCTTTGTTCTAAACCAGCTCCACTAAGCATACTCCTAGCTTTCTCCATCAGTGTCCTATTCATTCTCTCTGCAACTCCATTTTGTTGTGGGGTATAAGGATTTTTCTTATGCTTCTCGATACCTTGTTCTTTATAGAACGGTTCAAACTCTGCTGAGCAAAACTCACCACCATTGTCAGTTCTCACACACTTAATCTTCTTACTAGTCTGATTCTCTACAAGAGCTTTACATTCCTTGAACCAACTAAACACTTGTGTCTTACCTTTAAGGAAATAAATCCATGTCCTTCTACTGTAATCATCTATGAAAGATACAAAAAATACAGACTTGGAGATTGAAGGAACTTTTACAGGACCAAATACATTAGAATGAATAAGATCCAAAACATCAGAAGATTTGTGAGAACTAGAGTAAAACTGAACATGATTTTTTTACCATAGACACAGTGTTCGAAGAAGTCAAACTCGAGATTGCAATCATTTAACCCCTCAATGAGATTTTTATTTTTCAGGGTTCTGAGACCCTTTTCACCAATGTGGCCAAATCTCATATGCCACAACATTGTCTTTTCTACAGGAAGCTTACCTTCCAAAGTGTTTGCACTACCATCGGAACCAATAGCCACAAACTTCTTCACTAATTTTTTAGATGGTGAGGATGAAGAACTATTACATAGAGGAATACATGCATCTAGCTGAAATAAGGTACCTCTCCTAGTACCCCTTGCAAGAACTATCTATCCTCTCATCATCTTGCATCCTTCTTTCAAAAAAACAACTTGCACACCTACATCATTCAGCATACTTACAGATAATAGGTTTCGTGCCAAACCTGGAATGTGCATAACTTCATTGATTCCCTTTACTCATCCATCAGGAAATTTGATAGTGACCCTTCCGCATCCAACTATCTTTAGGTGAGAATCATCACCCAAGTACACCTTTTCACCATCGAACTCTTCATATTTTGAGAACCAGTTTTGATGAGAGGTCATGTGAAAAGATTCACCCGAGTCAACCAACCACACATCATTAGATGCATGGGCTGCCAAAGCTATGATGAATGCATCGCCATCTTCTTGAGATCTTTCTGAAGCTGAATTTGAACCTTTCTTCTTCTTCTTCGGCTCTTTGCAGTCTTTACAGAAGTGCCCAAATTTATCATAGTTCCAACATTTTTCCTTGGACTTATTGGAAGTCTTTGACTTCCCACAAGATTTGGATCTACCCTTATTGTCAGACTTATTGTCATTTTTCTTCCCTCTTTCAGTGGATCTCCCACGAACAGCAAGGGCTTCTTTTTTCTGAAATAGAAGCCTTTCTCCACATCTCCTTTGATAGTAGCGAAGACACCACATCATCCATTTTCAAGGTGACTAACGTGCTTTCGAGAGCCATCACAAGATGGTCCCATGAATCTGGTAAAGAACACAAAAGTGTGTAGCAATGATCCTCCTCCTCTAAATTGACACTAGCTGATGTCAATTGTGCAGCCAGTAGATTAAATGCATTTAAATGATCTGTTAAGGATCCACCTTCCTCCATTCATAGAGAGTATAACTTCTTCCTCAAGAACAACTTTTTCACCAAAGATTTGGCCTGATACACGGCTACAAGTCTTTCCCACAAACTATTTGCGATTTTCTCATCTAGAACATTCAGAAGAACTACATCGGTTAAACAGAGTCTTATGAGACCCTTAGCTTTATGGTCTTTGATATCCCAATCTGCTTGAGCTATAGTTTCTAGTCTTGTAGCACTTGAAGTCACTTCCCATAGGTCACAATCTTCCAACATGTCTTCCATCTTGAGTTTCCACAACTTAAAATTAGTGCCATTAAATTTCTCCACCTCCATTCTTCCATATGATGAACTTTCCATCTCAATCTGCAAATAAGATTCAGAAAGCTCTGCAAAAAACTCCCACTCAAACTTGAGATCAGCTCAAAAAACCCTACCCAACAACTAGGATCAAAAGTTGATCAAGCTCTAATACCACTTGTAAGGAAACTCAGGTGCGGAAACAGCTTCCTACGCTAATCTCTATAGGAGAGTATTGTGCAAATTCTTATAAATCCTTACAATTTCAGATTTGTTAACTACTTTAAAAAAGATATTGCAACCACATACCATGCATATAGAAAAAATAGAGAATGACAAAATGATATACCCTGGGGAAACCTTTCGGTAAAAACCCCAGCACTCCAAAACCTACACAATGTATTGATCAAAACTATTACAGCTTACAATACACTTGCAATGCAAGTTCTTTCAGAAGATTTCCAAAACCTTGAAGACAAATCACGGTAGCATAAAAATGTTCCAACCATACACTCGCATCATATCACTTCGCAACCCTAAAAAATCTTAGATCATGCGCTTCACTTTTTAGGGCTACTCCCAAAGATAACCGATATTAGGGTTTTACCATTCTCTGAGAAAATAGACCCCATGATTGGGGAAGAGTGTACAATACTCAAATTTATCAGTTGCCACATGTCTTCACCTATCATTGAATCTTCCTAACATAGCTCTTACATGTCATAGGAATCCGTCATAACCATTTTAGCCATGATCTCCTTACCCACAATTCAAGATGCTGACATATCAACATTATTTGCAAGAAATACATTTTACAAAACAAATAATAAGAATAGGAATTATTCAAGGTTGAGACACCTTATTTCTAACAATTGGGCCCTATTGTAATGATTTTATTCGTAGCACCGAGCTTTGAGCTGTGATTGATAGTGTGGGGGACATTGCAGCAGCTACCACATCCATATCTAGTGATCAGGTTGGTTAGTACCTAATGTCTCGATGACACTCTAGATCATCAGGTGGAGCATCCGCTAGTAGGACTGTAGATGACATGTACACTGCAGTAGGCATCCCTTCACTTTCTAGCCTGAAGGGACTTATAGGGGAGATGACATGGGTGACACTGACTAGCTTGGCTGAGGATCTATTAGATGCATATGCATTTATAGCAATAGAGCATGATATCCCCATATCAGAGGTTAGATCTCATGTAGGTACTATCAGATACACTCAGTCACATCCTTCTCACCTAGACCATGGCCATAGTGGTAGTGCTTGTGAGGATCCATCTACTGACCACTCTATTGCTGCACAGGGAGAGGCACAACGTACAGACCCTTCAGTCAGTGCAGGCCATTAGCTCTCTGATGTTGGTCTTGACGATGCTGAGTTCAGCATGACCACTATAGGTTATCTAGATTTTTTGACACATGATGATATGACTTCCATGCCATCTCATCTAGTTAGTCCATTACATTCATCATTAGAGAGGCATGTGCAATCTACTCATGTTGTAGATGCAGATTTAAGCTTGGACTAGGTACAAAAAAATCTTGATACCTTGGTTGATAGGATTGAGGCCAGTGAATCTGAGTACTATCAGTTCCACCACCTACACAGCTATAAATTAGATTATATACATGTATTTAATGTTTTAAAATTTTAAACTTCAATTTATTTTCAAAATTTCAATCAATTGATTTATTTTTTGTCTACCAGGATATGCCTCTTGTTACTCCTTTGGGTACTGATTGTGTACGTCGTCGGGACTCACTTGATGATGACATTAGTAGTGGACAGGTGAGTTTTTAATTTATTATCTACATTCCACACACTTTATAACATGTTTTCTTGTACAATGTTTATATATTTTAATTTATATATCTCTTTCTTTGAAGGGATTTGCACATCCTTCAGAGCATGATAGTCACTCTAGGTGTCACCGCTTAGTGAGGAGTCGACATGATGAGTCATAGGCACATTCATATTTGATTAGAGACATATTTCATATTATATATATATATATATATATATATATATATATATATATATATATATATATATATATATATATATATATATATATATATATATATATATATATATATATATATATATATATATATATTCACATGTGTTTGATGAACTATATTTCATTTCTAGACTCTACATGACCGATTGATGTGTTTGATGTTATATTTTATTTCTAGACGGGCTTTTGATAGAATGTTTGACACATGATTGATTCATATGTTTCATATTTATAGTAATTGATCTACACACATGATTGATGTTTCATGCATGTGTACATTATATATATATATATATATATATATATATATATATATACTTTCACTCTAGATACATGTGCATGTGTGTGATGAACTTGTAAATTTTCAATACTTTCAATTATAGATTACATACACATGTACATGTTTAATTTAAATTTGATGTTCAACTTGATTTCAATAGATTAAACATACATGAATCATGTTTGAATTCAATATAAATTACATACATGAATGATGTTTGAATGTACACATGTTCACGATTTAAATGTACATTTGATAATAGTTGTGTGCACATGCTTTTAATTTAATGTCAAGTTGTACTTCAAGTAGATTTTATATTTAAAACATGCACATCCTAATGTAACACATGAAAATTCAATACATACATGTAAGACATAAATTTGAAGTACATACATGATAATTATAAGATATCCACTTGTAAGACATAAATTTGAGATCTGTATATTCTTAATTTTTAATTTAATTCAAGCTCCATTCACTATGGGCACCAGTAGCAAAGAATGGAGCTAAGAAAACCTCTGGTCTCACCTATGAAAAATTTAGTTCAAATCATATTTCATGTGTGATTTAGTCCACATCTTCAGGTTCATCTCTCTCTCGAATAAAATTTAATATTCTCTCATGGTCGTCAGTATCAAGTCTCCACTTACAAATGCCACATCCCGTCATAGGAACAAGAGATAGGACAGTGGCAATTACAAGATGACTATACTGATAAACCTTATTGTTAGGTTGATAATCAATAAAATGAATCCCTTGTTTAAATATTTTGGTTTGCTTCAAATATGTTCCTTGCACAACAACTGAACCTGCACAATGTGTTCCTCAATGTTAAATATATAGATGTGATAAATACTAACCACATACACAAACTTAAATACAATACTAGAACCTATGGGAAACATAATTCCATCGCTTGTTTCACTCTGTGTTAGCTTCATCCTCTCCTTACAACAATGTAATAAATAGTAAATAACACCTTCCACATTTCCAAGCTCTGCTACTACTGCAAAAATATGTCCTGCATTTAAAGTGAACTTTTAATTTTAGGAACTTGTAAATATAAATTAAACAAACTTTATTTAAATGAATTGAGAGCTTATGAGTCCTTTTCAAAAACATGTACATATAAACACACATGTACCTATTTTGATCAAACCTGAAATATGGTCATAGTCTGTAGAAATCAATGGAATGTCATCAAAGCTTTCATCCTGAACGTCATTTGTGTTTGTAACATCTAGTGGAACCAAATTCCATTCACTAACATATCCACATTTTTGGTTGATACATTCGTCATAGTTTTAAAAAATGCAGTCATAACAAAAGCATGAATAATCTCTAGTGTACAATGACCACACATTACTATCCATACTCATAACTGAATGTAGGGATCTTGTTTTGTCTACTCTCTTGCATCCATGGATTGATCTTCTGTCAACACTTGAACAATAGAGAGGTCACATGTAAAAATTAAAGACATATATATAAGTTAACTCAAACAATGATCAATAAATTTAAAATTAGTATGTGTTATCTCCCAGAATACTCGGAAGGGTATGACTTGATCTGATCGTGATGATGTGTTATCACAATTTGGCACCATAAAATGCATCTTTCACCACTCAACTACATCATGAGCATTATTTATATGATATCCCTAATATTCCAATTGATACTTTCTTAAAGCACATTTAATACAAGCTCATGCACCATCATGCTCTCCCTTTCCATGTCCACTCTCAAAGAAACTCCAAATATGTGGTATCTTTTGGTATCGATGATATCTACATAGTGCATAAAATGGCCTTGCTGATTTAAATTGTGTTGCACATACATCCGACCAAACAAAATGCTTTTCAATTTTGATGCCTTTGTTTTCCAAATATCCAAAAAATGTCTTAAAGCAATGCTCAACAAAATGTATGTCATGCTCTTTATCATCACTTATGTAAAAGTGATATTCTTTCTTTATGACTCGTGCTTCATATGTACTTTCAACACCATCCAAATCTAATTGTGCATGTTGATAAGACACATGTACCATGATAGTCACTTGCTTTGTATAGTAGTATTCTACTTGAAGTTGTTTTTGAGATGCAAAGGAGTAGTTCTTTGCAAAATCAACAACCGATAAAATTGTTCCAACTGGAAAAGATTCTTTTTGTATTTGGAATTGTTCTACCTGCCATTTAGCAAAAAAATCATGCCGTATGTATGGTTGAATCAATTTATGAAAATTCTCCATAAATGTTGCAACAGGTATCTTGTCTTCTACATATTCCAACCTTGTTGATTCTTTCCCGACTTTTGTTTCAGACTTTATGTACTTGTATCTCTTGCATTTTATCATCCTCACCATGTTAGTATCTTCAAGTCTTAAAGGAAATTTAGCCAAATCCCCACATGTTTGACAAGTTCCTCTTATGCAATCTATTTCAGGTATTTCATGATCAATTGATTTGTTACATAAGATTGATGTTATGAATTGACTTGGACATTTAGGAAAATCATTTTGAGAACCACCACTTTCTTCTATCATCTTTCTAAACCCTTGGTAGTAGAGATTGAATTCAATGTGATATCAACAATAACAAGTTTCAAAAGATTTATTTATCTTTACAAAAAATGGTTTTAATCTTTCAAACGTTGTATGTCCAATCTTAATGTCAGGATTTGAGTTACAAAATGAGAGATACAATTCATGTTGTGTGGTGTCGAACCAATGTTTTGTGTGCTAGAAATATTCCTTAGGCCGAGTCCTCTTCTTGATAACATCTCTTGTATTTGGTGAAGGATGAGTATGATTAGTCCAAAATGATGTAACTAAGTTCCTAACTATTTCATTAATTCTATCAAACCAAGGAGCTCTACACATTAGTGCACAATTACCTTCCAATGTAGTATCATCCAAATTGATTCTTCTTTTCAAATATTTTGTCATTATCTTCCTATTGTACCCGATCTAAGATGAAAGTGAAGAAATTTGTCTTCTTTGGGACATGTTTTTATTTAAAATAGATGTCAGTATCACTCTTCTTGAAATGGACCTATCTGTACATCTAGTTGTTTTCCCAATGGAATGCAAACCTTCCTTAACACTGTCAACAATATTTTTTTGTACGTTACTTGATTTTAACTTTTTCAAACTTGCATCTACACCCAATAATTTTAAAGGCTCTTTTAACTCATCTTTAAGAAGTGTAATTGATAAAAATTGAGTTTTTTCAAGTGTACCAAGATTCTCAAATTGTTTCATTATTTGCTTAGACTTTTTATTCAATGCACTCTTCGTAATATTTATGGGTTGTTTAGCATAATCTCTCAATTCTTTGACATCCATTTCAATTAAATGATCTATGCTTTTATGATTAAATTTTCTCTTCAACTATTGGAGTAGATTATCATTCACATATGTTTCTTGCACTTCCACTGCAAATAAAATAAAATAAAAAATCTTAATATCTCATCTTAAGGGGACCTTCATGAAATAAGTATTTACAAGCTCTTGAACATGTTCTACCTATAATAATTTGAACATGTTTGACCTTGGGTTGATTCAACTTGGGATGCCCCTTCTCCAACATTTTCATCATCAAAGGTTGCATGTACATGCAACAAAAATAATAACTTAGATTCTTAGGGGAAAGACCCAAAATATATATTCACTAATAAGAGACTAAATTGAGAGAGTCTATGAGAGAAAGAGAGAGATGTGTACTTATTTGATATTCTGAGACTTGTGCTTGTTGAGCTTGTGATGACCCTTTTCCAACTTCTGAAGTTTGGGCTTGTTGAGCTTATAATGACCCTTCTCCAACTTCTGAAGGTTGGGCTTGTTGAGCTTGTGATGACCCTTGTCCAACTTCTAAAAGTTGGGCAACTTGTTGAGCTTGTGATTCTTGAGCATTTCCTACACATGTATGAAGTATAAATTAGTCATAGTTCATTGCTCATCTAATTAGTCCTAATTGGTTCTAATAGGTCATATAATTGGTTCTAATTGAGTCTAATTAGATCTAATAGGTCATAATTGAATGTAATAGGTCGTAATTGTTCCTAATTAGTCATAATTGAGTGTAGTTAGTCCTAATTGAGTCTAATAGGTCATGTTAGGTCCTAATTGGTCCATATTAGGTCCTAATTGGTCCCAATTGAGTCTAATTGGTCCTAATTGAGTCTAATAGGTCATATTAGGTCCTAATTGAGTTTAGTAGGTCTTAATTGGTCATAATTGTGTTTAGTTGGTCCTAATTGAGTCTAGTTTTGTGTCTAGTTGGTCCTAATTAGTCCTAATTGAGTTTAGTAGGTCACGTTAGGTCCTAATTGGTCATAATTGAGTCTAATTGGTCCTAATTGAGTCTAGATAAGTCATATTAGGTCCTAATTAGTCCTAATTGACTATATAATTGGATCTAATAGGTCCTAATTAAGTAGATAATAAGTCATGCATTAGGTCCTAATTGGTCCTAATTAGTCCTAATAGGTCTTAATAGGTCATGTTAGGTCCTAATTGGTCATAATTGAATGTAAGTGGCCCTAATTGAGTCTAATTGGTCATAATTGAATCTAATAGGTCCTAATTGGTCCTAATTGTTCCTAATTGAATCTAATAGGTCCTAATTGTTCCTAATTGTTCATAATTGAGTCTAATAGGTCCTAATTGGTTCTAATTGAGTTTAATTAGATCTAATAGGTCATAATTGAATCTAATTGGTTTGAATTAGGTCCTAATTTATCATAATTGTATCTATTTGGTCTTAATTGAGTCTAGTTGGTCCATATTAGGTCCTAATTGAGTCTAATTAGTCCTAATTAAGTTTAGTAGGTCATGTTAGATCCTAATTGGTCATAATTGGTCATAATTGAGTCTAATTGGTCCTAACTGAGTCTAGAATAAGTCATATTAGGTCCTAATTAGTCCTAATTAACTATAATTGAATTTAATAGGTCCTAATTGAGTAGATAATAAGTCATGTGTTAGGTCCTAATTGGTCCTAACTAGTCCTAATAGGTCTTAATAGGTCATGTTAGGTCCTAATGGGTCATAATTGAATGTAAGTGGCCCTAATTGAATCTAATTGGTCATAATTGAATCTAATAGGTCCTAATTGGTCCTAATTATTCCTAATTGAATCTAATAGGTCCTAATTGTTCCTAATTGTTCATAATTGAGTCTAATAGGTCCTAATTGGTTCTAATTGAGTTTAATTAGATCTAATAGGTCATAATTGAATCTAATTGATCTGAATTAGGTCCTAATTGATCCTAATTGGTCCTAGTTGGTCCTAATAGGTCCTAATAGGTCATATTAGGTAGTATTAAGTTCATATAGGTTCTAATTAGGTTCATATAGGTTCTAATTAGGTGAACATATAGGTTCTAATAGGTCCTAATTATTCCTAATAGGTCCTATTAGGTCCTAATTAGTCCTAATAGGTCCTAGTTAGTCCTAATTAGTCCTAATAGGTCCTATTAGGTCCTAATTAGTCCTAATAGGTCCTATTAGATTCATATAGGTTCTAATTAGGTTCTAATAGGTCCTAATTAGTCATAATTAGGTTCTAATAGGTCCTTATAGGTCTTAATTAGTCGTAATATGTCTTAATAGGTCATATTAGGTCCTAATTAGTCATAATAGGTCCTAATTAGGTTCTAATAGGTCCTAATTAGTCCTAATATGTCATATTAGTCAAAATAGGTCTACAATTAGGTCTAGTTAAGTCTAATAGACCTGTACAATATCACATTTACATGAACATTAAGACAAGTCTTGACCATCAACTCAAAATATCTATCTAGAGACATCTTAGACATACCTTGATTCCGACGATGATATCTTTTTTGTGATTCTTCACGTAGTCTTTGTTCAGCCTCTTCTAAATAATGTCATGTACTTTTGTTTAGCCTTCTCTTTTTATTTCCCATCACAACTTACAAAATTATTCCATGCCAAAATGTCTTCCTTCTTCCTAAATTTGTGAATTATTTTATTGCTTTCAAATTTATGAAATGAAAAAAATATACATTTATTTATACCCAATTCTTATTACCCGAAAATGCCACCAAAAAGTCCGACATTGGTTTCGATCAAAAGTCCCTTATTATTGACTAAATGTTGCATTTTAAAGTCAAGTTTGACTTTCGATCGAAAGTCATGTTTGACTTTCGATAAAAACTAAAGGACTTTCGATCGAAAGTCCTTTAGTATTAACTAAATTTTGCATTTTCTACAAAAGTACTTTTGATAGAAAGTACTTTTTATCGAAAGTCATTACTTTCGATCGAAAGTACCTAAAATGGGAGTTGGTTTCAATTTTTCAAGAAATTATGAGAATTTCATGGCTTCGGGCCTCAAGCATGCTGATCAAATGGATAAATAAAAAGATGTCCTTTTGCAGACAACAAGTACTCGGAATTAGCTTTCTAACGATTATATATTTGACTATTTTTAAATTTATTATGTGTATGATTTTTGACGTTAAATGAATGTAGGTTTTTTATCAAATATAAACCTCTGAGTTTAACGTTCAATGTAAAATAGTAAAACAAGGAAAAAAAATTCTGAAAAATAACAGTGCCCTTTGTATTCAAGTCTACTTTCTATTAAAAAAAAATAATTGAAATTCGATAAATACACAATAAGTTATAAGCTATGTAGTCAAGGTAGGTCAAAATTTTGGTTTAGTCAACTTCAAACGTTAATAAAATATGCAATAATAGTGATAATGTCATCAAACCAATTGCATGCCCTCTGTATGGATGTTACAAAACTAAATTTGAAAGAATCACATCCATATCTATTTTACAAAAAATGTTATGCTCTATGAAAATAGTGTTACTATTTGAAAATGACATTTTCAACACCATACAAGTTTTCATGGGAGAAAGAAAAAAGTATTCAAATAAATTCAAAAAAAATTTTAAAAATATATATTTAGAATCTAGACAGAAAATCTTAAAAAAATCTAATTTACTTTATCCTCCGATTTCGAGCGATTCAACAGCAATATGCATCCGAATCTGAAAGTTTTTCTCAAAATGTAGAGTTCAGTGTCCGTTCAAGGTAAAAAGTGTAACCCACTATTGTGGGTTCACCTGATGCTTGCATTCACACAGCCATGGATTCTTGTGATTTAGTGCAACAAGATATTCCTTGTCTTCCAATTATAGCTCCATGGGATGCCTACTTGACAAACATTGCAGGTTTGTTTGTGGAGTCCTACATTTCAGATTTGGGAGACTTCATTGATGACATTCATCTTCTCTTTGTTGAGGATGATCCTTCTTCAGTTGTTGTGAGGGAGCATGCTGACCCTCATCTTCATTCTCCACTTGATCCTTCTTTCAAGATTGACATGATTGTGGATCCTTTGATACAAAATTTGGAGGAGGTCTCTTTAACTTCAGAGAAGACATTTGACTCTTTGGAGATTGGTTTTCATGAGTCTCAAACTTCACTTGAGATGTCACATTGCATGGTTAAAGTTGATCATACTCATGTGTTGGAGATTCCTATTCATTTTCCTAAGACATCATACATTTTGAGTATTCTTCCTAGAGATTGGGGAGGATTCATTGATCTACCTATGGACTTGTTTCTTCCTAAGGGGATGAACAACATTCAGTTTTCTTGGTGCAGTTTCTACATTGATCTAGGTGCATCTTGTATGCACCCTAAAATGGTCACCTAGACTTTGGGCGCCATTTATTCAATTATCAAAAATCAATCCCTGAATCAAAATTCTTGATCAAATTGTAACTATTTCAATTTTCCCCTAAGGTTTGAATATTTCATTAACTTTATTTAATCAAAAGAAATAAATCCCTTTTAAATAAATAAAATAATGTTATTTAATTGAAATTAATATTCCTTAAATGAAATAATGTTATTTAATTAAAATCCATTTTTAATTAAATGATTTTATTTTATTTTATTAATATTCATCTCTAAATTATATAATCTTATTTTATTTAATTAAGAGAGATATTATTCTTTTAAATTAAATAAATAAAATATTCTCTCAAGGTCTTTTGTGATGGAAAAGGAAACAAGCTGAATAAAAATAAAAGAAATAAATAAAAATTCCTTTTCCTACAAACTTTCTAAAAAATGACATTTGTTTCCTCTTTTCCATTTATCCCACATTGCTTCTAGCTTTGCATTCAAATCCACTTTTTTCTATAAAATGAGCCCTCTCGCTCTCGGTTGAGGATCCTAGATTTTCACATCATTATTATGCTACAGATTTTCTTGAGCTTTATCATTTGAGATTGCACATTAGTTAATTTCATAAGAATTTTAGTTTAATAGCATATAGTTTAATCTCATTGCATTGTAGCTTAATCCACTTCATTGCTTAGTTTGATTTTCACATATATTAATTGGCAAAGTAGTTGCATTGTAATCATATAGTTTAAATTAAGTTTATTTTGCATTTATAATCATTTATAATAGTATTTCATTTGCATGCATGAACAAGATTCATGGAGATTAGCATGCTTGCTATTCATCTTTGAATCTCTCGTTCCAGGGTGTACTTGCATGGGTTGACTAGGTCGATCTGAGGGCCTTATCATCAATCCCTACGCATACTTGGATAGAGAGCTATGAGTCGATTTGTGAGGGCTCATTATTGAGTCTCCTTGCATATAAGGATTCACAGAAGTGTACCACATCTTGGTGTACACATTTTGGCGCCCACCGTGTTTCTCATTTGTCATTTCTTTATTCCTAAATTTCTTTATTACATGTTGGTGTAATTGGTTCCAAGTCTTCATTTTATTGAACATGCATTTGTTCTTGATTAGTCACGATTTTGTGAAGAAATATTAAAGTTTATTGGAAATTGATTTTGGTTTATCAATTGAAAATCAACAATTAAAACTATTTGGGAATATTGGTATCGGATTTGTGACAGAGCTAGAGAGTAATTTTGTATTGATATCAGTTTTCTATATATTGTATTCAGCTCTACTCATCTTTGTGGTGCCTTTATTGTGTTCATGGGTCAAGGGATTTAATGAGTTATATGTATTTGAAACTAGTGAACATTCAGCTCTATAAATATCATATTTGATATTCTACATTGGAACAATATTTCTAAAGAAAACCTTCACTTAAATAGTACATCGAACATTTATAATCATGATTTTTCAATTGCTGCAGATAGTCTTTTGCCGTGAATAAAGTACTGTGGGACTGCGAGTAATGGAAATCAATTTTGTTATGTGCTATTCATTTTGATCATAAACCAGTCTTTAAATACTCTGTTTTGTCTTGGTATCACTGTTTATGGAAGGAGTGTGGATCAATTCTTTATGGATCGAATACTTTACAATTTGATGCAGGAGCATCCTGGGTGTAAGGGCAATCTTGCATCACCCAAAAATATTTCTATTTTTCTATTCAATAAGGGCTATCTTGTGCAGAGCTGCTATTTATGGAAACTTGCTATTTTTAGTAAGTTGGCCTTACGATCTCGAAATATTCTGATTTTACATGTGGAGGTTCATCTCAGTCATATGAGCCTGCCAGCAAAGTTTCATGGCTAGATCAGGTCTAGTTTTGAAGATATTGAAGATTTTTGGTATTGGCAACAGGGTACAAAAACTTTGAACTTAGTTTTGAAAGCTTTAGAGGCCCTAGATGAGGTTGAAAAATTGGGTGATGAGTGCTTTGCGCAGGTCAAGCCTATAGAGCGCTTCGTGACATTTTTGAAATGGGGTTATAATAGTCAATCGGGTCAACTGGTGATGACTTATGGTCTCCGGAAGTTAGGCCACCTGAAATGGCAGAAAATAATTTTCCTTCAAAATTTTTATTCAGGTTTCAAAAGTTATTTTGAGCCGACTTTGATGTAATAAATTGAAAAATAAAATAATTCTAAGTTGGGTCGGCCCTTAGGGCTAAATTTCTAGAAGCTTCTCGGGCGGTGGAAATTGCCTATATAAAGAAGGCCCGTAGTGTTGTCTAGGGCAGTTCTAGATAGTAGATCTGGGTATTGATTCAAAGATTTTTCCTACAGAATATTGTAAGGGAATGCCCATATGGCTTTGCATATTATAATTCTGAAAGTTTGTAATTCCACATTTGTGGAGATAATAAGAAGCCAATTTTTTATTCTTGCATATTATTGTTGTTGTTTCTCTATTTCTGTTATGTGTTTATGGTACTAAGGGGAGCACCCTTCATCAAGTGGTATCAGAGCAGGAGTTCTTGAGTGTGTAAACAGATCGCCGACTGTGAGGCAGTTTGCACCAGGACCGTGGTTAGGGTTTCAGTGTGCATCGCGAAAATGTCTCCATGAAGAGAATGTGGTGGAAGAGCTGGTGCTGTGACACCTGAGGTTAGAGAGCTACAGAGACAAGTGCGAGCATTGCAAGAAGAGCTTCATAGAGGAATGAATCTTAATGTCAGAGATAAAAGCAAGGATGAAGCCAAAGAAGAATATCAAGAAGGAGAAGCTGAAGTTGTGAATCAGGAGGAAGAAAGACTTTTTCGGGTGATTTCCAAGATTGGTAAAAGACCTAAGATTAAGGTTCCTACATTTTCTGTAAATATTAACCCAGAGGAATTGATCGACTAGATCAATGAATATGAGGAATATTTTGAGTATGAAGATGTTGAGGATCCTGATAGGGTCAAATTTGCGAAGGCCAAACTGAAAGGTCATGCGAAGATCTAGTGGCAAGAGATTCAATTGGAGTGAAATAGAAGACGGAATGATAAAATCAAAAGATGGGATCAAATGGTGGATAAATTAAAGTGACAGTTCATTCCTGTTGATTATGAGCTTGACCTACTAAAGAAAATGCAAAGTTTGAAGTAAGCAGGAAGATCTGTTCAGGAGTATACAGATGAATTCTATCGACTCCTCATCAGAATAGGCCATGTGGAAGTTGATAAAGAGAAAGTTGCCTGATACCTTAATGGGTTAAGGCCAAGTATTTAGGAGGAGTTGAATCTGGTTCACATGAATAGTATTGAGGAGGCATACCAATTTGCCCTAAAAGTAGAGGAAAAGCTGAACAAGAAGTTTGAGAGTAGAAAAAATGGAAGAGGTCGTGGTGGAAGATCTGGTGGACAGTCATATGGTGGCTGAAATGAAGATCCAAAAAAGAAGGATGAGGCCAGTAGCAGCTAGAATCGGAGAGGAAATAATTTCAATTATTTCTAAGATCAGAATAATAGAGATCAAAGAGGAAGAGGAAAAGGATAAGGATCTGGAAGACGAGGCTTCCATGGAACATGTTTTCACTCTGGAGAAGGTCATAGGGCATTTGAATGTCCTTAGTGCCAAGGCAAAATAGACAGGAGAAATGAAGGCCAGGCCAGAGTTGCACATGTAGATGAAGATGCCAGATCATCAAATTCTAAAGATGTTGAAAGAGGAGAAATGCTAATTAATAGAAGAGTCCTGCTGAGTGGTTAGAATGAACCTAAACAAAGGAGGAGCTTGTTTCGCACTAGATGCAAGTGTGAAGGTAAATGTTGTGATGTGATTATTGATAGTGGAAGCACTAAAAATTTGGTGTCAAAAGAGATGGTGACAAAGTTGAAGCTCAAGAGACAGAAACACCCACATCCATATCGGATTGCCTGGGTGCAGGATGACCACAAGGTCATGGTCAGTGAACAGTGCCTGCTAAAGTTCAAGATCGGCCGATACCAAGATGAGGTTATATGTGATATAATATCTATAGATGCATGTCATATGTTGTTGGGTAGACCATAGTAGTTTGATAGATGTGTTGTACATGATGGTCGTGCGAATACCTATTCCCTAACAAAAGATGGAGTGTGACATAAGCTAAAGCCATTGAAGGAGACCGAAGAAAAGGTATGTGGTAATGCAAGAATAACTTTTGTTGATGGAAGAAAATTCCTAGATGGTATGAGGCATGAGCATCTGTGTTTTTCTTTAATTCTAAAAGCTGGTAAAGAGGAAGTAGAGGATGTACCTATAGAGGTTGCAGATTTATTGAATGAGTTTCAGGATATTGTATCTGATAATGTATCTAATGGATTACCACCGGTAAGGAAGATTAGTCATCAGATAGATTTAATTTCAGGAGCCAGTTCGACAAACAAGGTAGCACACAAAATGACACCAGCAAAAAGTGATGAGTTGAACAGACAAGTACACAAGTTATTGTAGAAGGGGTTGATTTGAGAGAGTCTGAGTCCCTGTGATGTACCAGCAGTATTAGCACCAAAGAAGAATGGAGAATGGAGGATGTGTACAGATTTTAGAGCAATAAACAAGATCACAATCAAGTATAAGTTTCCATTACCATGAATGCATGATATTATGGACTGTTTGAGTGGAGCTGTGTATTTCTCAAAGATAGATCTGAAGAGTGGATATCACCAGAATCGGATTAGACAAGGAGATGAATGAAAGACTGCTTCAAGATGTAGGAACGACTATATGTGTGGTTAGTCATACCTTTTGGGCTAACCAATGCACCAAGCACTTTCATGTAGCTCATGAATGAGGTTCTGAAGGAATTTTTGGATAAGTTTATCATTGTTTACCTAGATGATATTTTGATATTTAGCAAGACATTGGAGGAGCATATGATGCATATTCGTATGGTGTTTGAAAATCTAAGAGATGAGAAATTGTTGATTAATTTGAAGAAGTGCAATTTTTTGAAGAAAGAGTTAGTGTATTTGGGATTTGTAGTTTCAGCAAAAGGTCTAAAAATGGACCTAGAGAAGGTACAAGTTATCCTTGAATGGCCTACTCCAAGGAGTGTGACTAAGGTAAGATCTTTTCAAGGTTTTTCTAACTTTTACAGAAAGTTTATCAAAAATTTTATTAGTGTTTGTGGTCCCTTGATTGAAACAATGAGAGGAGATAGAAAAGAGTTTAAGTGGACTAATGGGGCAGAAAAGAGTTTTCAATTGTTGAAACAAAAAGTTACAGAACAACCTATTTTAGCACTTCCAAATTTTAATAAGGTGTTTCAAGTAGATTGTGATGCTAGTGGTACCACAATAGGAGCTGTTATGAGCCAAGAAGGTAAACTTGTTACTTACTTCAGTGAGAAGTTAAATGATGCCAAGAGGAAGTATTCTATTTATGATCAGAAATTTTATGCTATAGTTCAGGCATTGAAGAAGTGGAGACACTATCTGCTTCCTAAGGAGTTTGTTTTGTATACTGATCATCAAGCTTTCCAATATTTGAATAGTTAAGGAAAGTTGAATCAGAGGCATTTGAAATAGGTTGAGTTTTTGCAGAGTTATACATTTGTTTTGAAACACAGAAGTGGAAAGTCTAACAGGGTTGCAGATGCTCTTAGCAGAAGGCAACTATTGCTGACAGAGATGCAGATTGAGGTGGTTGGGTTCAAGGAACTCAAGAATTTGTATCCAGAGGATCCTGATTTTGGTGGAGCTTGGAAAGCTTGTAAAGAACCTATTACTCTAGATAGGATGAAATGACTGGATTTTATCATCCAAGATGATATGCTATTTAGAGGGAGTCAGTTGTGCATTCCATGAAATTTTATGAGGGAGAATCTCATCAAAGAGAAGCATAGTGGAGGATTGGCTAGACATTTTGGTCATGATAAAACCCTTGCTTTGGTTGGTGAGAATTATTATTGGCCACAGTTGTAGCAAGATGTGAAGAAGTTTGTACAGAGTTGCAGAGTATGTCAAATGGTGAAGGGAGTGAAGCAGAATAGAAGGTTATATCAGCCATTACCTGTACCAGAGAAGCCTTGAGAGGATATCAGTATGGACTTTGTTCTTGGTTTACCGAGGACTCAACGGGGACATGATTCAATTTTTGTAGTAGTTGACAGATTTTTGAAGATGACACATTTCATTCCCTACAAGAAGACTAATGATGCTGTTCATGTAGCAAAATTGTTTTTCAGAGAAGTAGTGAGACTACATGGTCTGCCAAAGACCATAGTTTCAAATAAAGACACTAAGTTTGTTGGATATTTTTGGCATACATTATGGAAGAAGTTGAAGATAGATTTGAAGTTCAGTTCATCACATCATCCACAGACTGATGGACAGACATATGTGGTGAATAGAAGTTTGGAAAATTTTCTGAGATGTTTGGTTGGAGATAAGCCAACAAGATGGTATTTGATTTTACCACAGACAAAACTTGCATACAATAATTCTATCAACAGGAGCACTGGTAAATCACCATTCTAGATTGTATATGGAAGTAGTCCAAGAAATGCATCTAAGTTGAGAAAGATAGATAAGGGAGAAATAAGTAGTGCTGAAGCTGAGGATTTTGCAGAACACTTGAAGAACATCTATGAGGAGGTGAGGAAGCATATTACCAAGATGAATGCACAGTATAAGACTAAGGTAGATGAGAAAAGGAGGCATAATAAATTTTAGGTTGGGGATGAATTCATGGTTCATTTGCAGAAGGAGCGATTTTCGGTTGGTACATATAACAAGTTGAAAATAAATAAGTTTGGACCATGTACGATACTGAAGAAGCATGATTCAGGAAATGCATATGAGGTAGAATTGCCTACTGAGCTAAATATTTCACCAGTGTTTAACATTTCAGATTTGACAGAGTATCATGAAGGAGGTGTTGAAGATGAGGTTGTAGCAGCACAATAGAGTATTCCAGCAACCAGTTTAGATATCAAAGAGATTGAAGACATACTGGACAGTCGTGTTGGCAGAAGCACAAAGAACATGACATATGAAGAGTATTTGGTCAAATGGAAATGATGACCTGTAGAAGATTCATCATGACTAACAAAGGAGGAGGTTATATCAGCCATTACCTGTACCAGAGAAGCCTTGGGAGGATATTAGTATGGAGTTTGTTCTTGGTTTACCGAGGACTCAGCGGGGACACGATTCAATTTTTGTAGTAGTTGATAGATTTTTTAAGATGGCACATTTCATTCCCTGCAAGAAGACTAATGATGTTGTTCATGTAGCAGAATTATTTTTCAGAGAAGTAGTGATACTACATAGTTTTCCAAAGACCATAGTTTCAGATAGAGACACTAAGTTTGTTGGATATTTTTGGCATACATTGTAGAAGAAGTTGAAAATAGATTTGAATTTTAGTTCATCACATCATCCACAAACTGATGGACAGATAGAGGTGGTGAATAGAAGTTTGAAAAATTTGCTGAGATGTTTAGTTGGAGTTAAGCCAAGAGGATGGGATTTGATTTTACCACAGGCATAATTTGCATACAATAATTCTGTTAACAGGAGCACTGGTAAATCACCATTCCAAATTGTATATGGAAGTAGTCCAAGAAATGCATCTGAGTTGAGAAAGATAGATAAAGGAGAAATATGTAGTGCTGAAGCTGAGGATTTTGCAGAACATTTGAAGAATATCCATGAGGAGGTGAGGAAGCATATTAGCAAAATAAATGTGCAGTATAAGACTAAGACAGATGAGAAAAGGAGGCATAAGAAATTTTAGGTTGGGGATGAAGTCATGGTTCATTTGCGAAAGGAGCGATTTTCAGTTGGTACATATAACAAGTTGAAAATAGAGAAGTTTGGACCATGTACGATATTGAAGAAGCATGATTCAGGAAATGCATATGAGGTAGAATTGCCTATTGAGTTGAATATTTCACCAGTGTTCAACATTTTAGATTTGACAGAGTATCTTGAAGGAGGTGTTGAAGATGAGGTTACAGCAGCACAGTGGAGTATTCTAGCAACCAGTTTAGATATCAAGGATATTGAAGACATACTGGATAGTCGTGTTGGCAGAAACACAAGAAACAGAACACATGAAGAGTATTTGGTCAAATGAAAAAGATGACCTGTAGAAGATTCATCATGGCTAACAAAGGAGGAGGTTAACCATCTTGGTTTTCCTTAACACAACTGAGTTGTGACAGGGTCACTTCTCAAATTACCCTAGGTGTCTAATGTAGGAGCATCTTGGGTGTAAGGGCAATCTTGCATCACCCAAAAATATTTATGTTTTTGTATTCAATAAGGGCTATCTTGTGCAGAGCTGCTATTTATGAAAACTTTCTATTTTTAGTAAGTTGGACTTATGATCTCAGAATGTTCTAATTTTACATGTGGAGGTTCATCTCAGTCATATCAGGCTACTAGCAAAGTTTCATGGCTAGATCAGGTCTAGTTTTGAAGATATTGAAGATTTTCGGTATTGGCAGCAGGGTACAAAAACTTTGAACTCAGTTTTGAAGGCTTTAGAGGCCCCAGATGAGGTTGAAAAATTGGGTGACGGGTGCTTTGCATAAGTTGTGCCTGTAGAGCACTTCGTGGCATTTTTTAAATGGGGTTATAATAGTCAATCGGGTCAACTGGTGATGACTTATGGTCTCCGGAAGTCAGACCACCTGAAATGGCAGAAAATAATTTTTCTTCAAAATTTATGTTTAGGTTTCAAAAGTTATTTTGAGCTGACTTTGATTTAATAAATTAAAAAATAAAATAATTCTAAGTTGAGTCGGCCCTTAGGGCTAAATTTCTGGAACCTTCTCGGGCGGTGGAAATTGCCTATATAAAGAAGGCCCATAGTGTTGTCTAAGGCAGTTCTGGGTAGTAGATCTGGGTATTGATTCGAGGATTTTTTCTACAGAATATTGTAAGGGAATGCCCATGTGGCTTTGCATATTGTAATTCTAAAAGTTTGTAATTCCACATTTGTGGAGATAATAAGAAGCCAATTTTTTGTTCTTGCATATTATTGTTGTTTCTCTATTTCTATTATGTGTTTGTGGTACTAAGGGGAGCACCTTTCATCAAGTGGTATCAGAGCAGGAGTTCTTGAGTGTGTAAATAGATCACCGACTGTGAGGTAGTTTGCACTAGGACCGTGATTACGGTTTCAGTGTGCATCATGAAAATGCCTCCACAAAAAGAACGTGGCGGAACAGCTGGTGCTGTGACACCTGAGGTTAGATAGCTGCAGAGACAAGTGTGAGCATTGCAAGAAGAGACTCACAGAGGAATGAATCTTAATGTCAGAGATGAAAGCGAGAATGAAGCCAAAGAAGAATATCAAGAAGGAGATGCTGAAGTTGTGAATCAGGAGGAAGAAAGACTTTTTTGGGTGATTTTCAAGATTGGTAAAAGACCTAAGATTGAGGTTCCTACATTTTCTTGAAATCTTAACCCAGAGGAATTGATCGACTGGATCAATGAATGTGAGGAATATTTTGAGTATGAAGATGTTGAGGATCCTGATAGGGTCAAATTTGCGAAGGCCAGACTGAAAGGTCATGCGAAGATCTAATGGCAAGAGATTCAATTGGAGCGAAATAGAAGAGGGAAAGATAAAATCACAAGATGGGATCGGATGGTGGATAAATTAAAGCGACAGTTCATTCCTGTTGATTATGAGCTTGACCTACTAAAGAAAATGCAAAGTTTGAAGTAAGCAAGAAGATTTGTTCAGGAGTATACAGAGGAGTTCTATCGACTCCTCATCAGAATAGGCCATGTGGAAGTTGATAAAGAGAAAGTTGTCGGATACCTTAATGGGTTAAGGCCAAGTATTTAGGAGGAGTTGAATCTGGTTCGAATGAACAGTATTGAGGAGGCATACCAGTTTGCCCTAAAAGTAGAGGAAAAGCTAAACAAGAAGTTTGAGAGTAGACAAAATGGAAGAGGTCGTGGTGGAAGAACTGGTGGACGGTCATATGGTGGTTGAAATGAAGATCCAAAAAAGAAGGATGAGGCCAGTAGTAGCTAGAATCAAAGAGGAAATAATTTCAATTATTTCTAAGATCAGAATAATAGAGATCAGAGAGGAAGAGGAAGAGGACAAGGATCTGGAAGAGGAGGCTTCCGTGGAACATTTTTTCACTCTGGAGAAGGTCATAGGGCATTTGAATGTCCTCAGTGCCAAGGCAAAACAAATAGGAGAAATGAAGGCCAGGCCAGAGTTGCACATGTAGATGAAGATGCCAGATCATCAAATTCTAAAGATGTTGAAGAGGAGAAATGCTAATTAACAGAAGAGTCCTGCTAAGTGGTCAGAATGAACCTGAACAAAGGAGGAGCTTGTTTCGCACTAGATGCAAGTGTGAAGGTAAATGTTGTGATGTGATTATCGATAGTGGAAGCACTAAAAATTTGGTGTCAAAAGAGATGGTGACAAAGTTGAAGCTCAAGAGATAGAAACACCCACATCCATATCGGATTGCCTGGGTGCAGGATGACCACAAGGTCATGGTCAGTGAACAGTGCCTGGTAAAGTTCAAGATTGGCCGATACCAAGATGAGGTTATATGTGATATAATATCTATGGATGCATGTCATAAGTTGTTGGGTAGACCGTAACAGTTTGACAAATGTGTTGTACACGATGGTCATGCGAATACCTATTCCATGAAAAAGGATGGAGTGCGACATAAGCTAAAGCCATTGAAGGAAACCGAAGAAAAGGTATGTGGTAATGCAAGAATAACTTTTGTTGATGGAAGAAAATTCCTCGATGGTATGAGGCATAAGCATGTGTGTTTTGCTTTAATTCCAAAAGCTGGTAAAGAAAAAGTAGAGGATGTACCTATAGAGGTTAAAGATTTGTTGAATGAGTTTCAAGATATTGTATCTGATAATGTATCTAATGGATTATCACAGGTAAGGAAGATCAGTCATCAGATGGATTTGATTCCAGGAGACAATTTTCCAAACAAGGCATCACACAGAATGACATCAGCAAAAAGTGAAGAGTTGAACAGACAAGTACATGAGTTATTGTAGAAGGGGTTGATTCGAGAGAGTCTGAGTCCCTGTGATGTACCAGCGGTATTAGCACCAAAGAAGAATGTAGAATGGAGGATGTGTAGAGATTCCAAAGCAATAAACAAGATCACAATCAAGTATAAGTTTCCATTGCCACGAATGGATGATATTATGGACTATTCGAGTGGAGCTGTGTATTTCTCAAAGATAGATCTGAAGAGTGGATATCACCAGATTCGAATCAGAGAAGGAGATGAATTGAAGACTACCTTCAAGACAAAGGAAGGACTGTATGAGTGGTTAGTCATGCCTTTTGGGCTAACCAATGCACCAAGCACTTTCATGCGGCTCATGAACCACGTTCTGAAGAAATATTTGGTTAACTTTGTCATTGTTTACCTAGATGATATTTTGATCTTTAGTAAGACATTGGAGGAGCATATGATGCATATTCGTATGGTGTTTGAGAAGCTAAGAGATGAGAAATTATTGATTAATTTGAAGAAGTGCAGTTTTCTGAAGAAAGAGTTAGTGTATTTGGGATTTGTAGTTTCAACAGAAGGTCTAAAAATGGACCCAGAGAAGGTACAGGCTATCCTTGAATGGCCTACTCCAAGGAGTGCTACTGAGGTAAGATCTTTTCATGGTTTGGCTAGCTTTTACAGAAATTTTATCAAAAAATTTAGTAGTATTTGTGGTCGCTTGACTGAAACAATGAGAGGAGATAAAAAAGAGTTTAAGTGGACTAATGGGGTAGAAAAGAGTTTTCAATTGTTGAAATAAAAAGTTACAGAACAACCTATTTTAGCACTTCCATATTTTAATAAGTTGTTTCAAGTAGATTGTGATGCTAGTGGTACTGCAATAGGAGTTGTTATGAGTCAAGAAGGTAAACCTGTTACTTATTTCAGTGAGAAGTTAAATGATGCCAAGAGGAAGTATTCTATTTATGATCAAAAATTTTATTCTATAGTTTAGGCATTGAAGAAGTGGAAACAGTATCTGCTTCATAGGGCTTTTTTTTTGTATACTGATCATCAAGCTTTGCAATATTTGAATAGTCAAGGAAAGTTGAATTAGAGGTATTTGAAATAGGTTGAGTTTTTTCAGAGTTATACATTTGTTTTGAAACACAGAAGTAGAAAGTCTAACAGGGTTGCAGATGCTCTTTGCAAAAGGCAACTATTGCTGATAGAGATGTAGATTGAGGTGGTTGGGTTCAAGGAACTCAAGAATTTCTATCTAGAGGATCCTGATTTTGGTGGAGCTTGGAAAGCTTGTAAAGAACCTATTACTCTAGATAGGATGAAATGGCTAAATTTTATCATCCAAGATGATATGCTATTTAGAGGGAGTCAGTTGTGCATTCCATGAAGTTTTATGAGGGAGAATCTCATCAAAGAGAAGCATAGTGGAGGATTGGCTGGACATTTTGGTCATGATAAAACCCTTACTTTGGTTGGTGAGAATTATTATTGGCCATAGTTGTAGAAAAATGTGAAGAAGTTTGTACAGAATTGCAGAGTATGTCATATGATGAAGGGAGTGAAGTAGAATATAGAGTTATATCAGCCATTACTTATACTAGAGAAGCCTTGGGAGAATATCAGTATGGACTTTGTTCTTGGTTTACCGAAGACTCAACGGGGACACGATTCAATTTTTGTAGTAGTTGATAGATTTTTGAAGATGGCACATTTCATTCCATTCAAGAAGACTAATGATGTTGTTCATGTAGCAGAATTTTTTTTCAGAGAAGTAGTGAGACTACATGGTTTTCCAAAGACCATAGTTTCAGATAGAGACACTAAGTTTGTTGGATATTTCTGGCGTACATTATGGAAGAAGTTGAAGATAGATTTGAAGTTCAGTTCATCACATCATTCACTGACTGATGGACAGACAGAGGTGGTGAATAGAAGTTTGAAAAATTTTCTGAGATGTTTGGTTGGAGATAAGCCAACAGGATGGGATTTGATTTTACCACAGGCAGAATTTGCATACAATAATTCTGTCAACAGGAGCACTGGTAAATCACCATTCTAGATTTTATATGGAAGTAGTCCAAGAAATGCATCTGAGTTGAGAAAGATAGATAAAGGAGAAATAAGTAGTACTGAAGCTGAGAATTTTGTAGAACACTTGAAGAACATCCATGAGGAGGTGAGGAAGCGTATTACCAAGATGAATGCGCAGTATAAGATTAAGGCAGATGAGAAAAGAAGGCATAAGGAATTTCAAGTTGGGGATGAAGTCATGGTTCATTTGCAGAAGGAGCGATTTCTGTTTGGTACATATAACAAGTTAAAAATGAAGAAGTTTGGACAATGTACGATACTGAAGAAGCATGATTCAGGAAATGCATATGAGGTAGAATTTCCTACTGAGCTGAATATTTCACTAGTGTTTAACATTTTAGATTTGATAGAGTATCATGAAGGAGGTGTTGAAGATGAGGTTGCAGCAGCGCAGTAGAGTATTCTAGAAACTAGTTCAGATATCAAGGAGATTGAAGACATACTAGACAGTCATGTTGGCAGAAGCACAAAGAACAGGACATATGAAGAGTATTTGGTCAAATGGAAATGATGACCTGTAGAAGATTCATCATGGCTAACAAAGGAGGAGGTTATCCATCTTGGTTTTTCTCTGCACACTTGAGTCGTGACAGGGTCACTTCTCAAATTACCCTAGGTGTCTGATGCAGGAGCATCCTAGGTGTAAGGGCAATCTTACATCACCCAAAAATATTTTTTTTTTTGTATTCAATAAGGGCTATCTTGTGCAGAGCTGCTATTTATGGAAACTTGCTATTTTTAGTAAGTTGAACTTACGATCTTGAAATGTTTTGATTTTACATGTGGAGGTTCATCTCAGTCATATCAACATGCTAGCAAAGTTTCATGGCTAGATCAGGTCTAGTTTTGAAGATATTGAAGATTTTCAGTATTGGCAGCAGGGTACAGAAACTTTGAACTCAATTTTGAAGGCTTTAGACACCCCAGATGAGGTTGAAAAATTAGTTGACGGGTGCTTTGTGCGGGTCAAGCCTGTAGAGTGCTTCATGGTGTTTCTAAAATGGGGTTTATAATAGTCAATCGGGTCAACTAGTGATGACTTATGGTCTTCAGAAGTCAGGCCACCTGAAATGGTAGAAAATAATTTTCTTTCAAAATTTATGTTTAGGTTTCAAAAGTTATTTTGAGCCGACTTTGATGTAATAAATTGAAAAATAAAATAATTCTAAGTTGGGTCGGCCCTTAGGGCTAAATTTTTGGAACCTTCTCGGGTGGTAGAATATGCCTATATAAAGAAGGCCCGTAGTGTTGTCTAGGGCAGTTCTGGGTAGTAGATCTGGGTATTGATTCAAAGATTTTTCCTATAGAATATTGTAAGTGAATTCCCATGTGGCTTTTCATATTGTAATTCTGAAATTTTATAATTCCACATTTGTGAGGATAATAAGAAGCCAATTTTCTATTCTTGCATATTATTGTTGTTGTTTTTTAATTTTTGTTATGTGTTTATGGTACTAAGGGGAGTACCCTTCATCAAGTGGTATCAGAGCAGGAGTTCTTGAGTGTGTAAACAGATCACCGACTGTGAGGTAGTTTGCACCAGGACCGTGGTTAGGGTTTCAGTGCACATCGCGAAAATACCTCCATGAATAGAATGTGGTGAAAGAGCTAGTGCTGTGACACCTGAGGTTAGAGAGCTGCAGAGACAAGTGCGAGCATTGCAAGAAGAGATTCGTAGAGGAATGAATCTTAATGTCAGAGATGAAAGTGAGGATGAAGCCGAAGAAGAATATCAAGAAGGAAAAGCTGAAGTTGTGAATCGGGAGGAAGAAAGACTTTTTCGGGTGATTTCTAAGATTGGTAAAAGACCTAAGATTGAGGTTTCTAAATTTTTTAGAAATCTTAACCCAGAGGAATTGATCGACTGGATCAATGAATGTGAGAAATATTTTGAGTATGAAGATGTTGAGGATCCTGATAGAGTCAAATTTGCGAAGGCCAGACTGAAAGGTCATGCAAAGATCTGGTGGCAAGAGATTCAATTGGAGCGAAATAGAAGAGGGAAAGATAAAATCACAAGATGGGATCGGATGGTGGATAAATTGAAGCGACATTTCATTCTTATTGATTATAAGCTTGACCTACTAAAGAAAATACAAAGTTTGAAGCAAGCAAGAAGATATGTTCAGGAGTATACAGATGAGTTCTATCGACTCCTCATCAGAACAGGCCATGCGCAAGCTGATAAGGAGAAAGTTTCACGATACCTTAATGGGTTAAGGCCAAGTATTCAAGAGGAGTTGAATCTGGTTTGAATGAATAGTATTGAGGAGGCATTCCAGTTTGCCCTAAAAGTAGAGGAAAAGTTGAACAAGAAGTTTGAGTGCAGACAAAATCGAAGAGGTCATGGTGGAAGATCTGGTGGACGGTCATATGGTGGCCGAAATAAAGATCTAAAAAAGAAGGATGAGGCCAGTAGCAGCCAGAATCAGAGAGGAAATAATTTTAATTGTTTCCAAGATTAGAATAATAGAGATCAGAGAGGAAGAGGAAGAGGACAAGGATCTGGAAGAGGAGGCTTCTGTGGAACATGTTTTCACTATGGAGAAGAAGGTCATAGGGCATTTGAATATCCTCAGGGCCAAAGCAAAATAGATAGGAGAAATGAAGGCCAGGTCAGAGTTGCACATGTAGATGAAGGTGCCAGATCATCAAATTTTGAAGATGTTGAAAGAGGAGAAACGCTAATTAACAGAAGAGTCTTGCTGAGTGGTGAGAATGAACCTGAACAAAGGATGAACTTGTTTCACACTAGATGCAAGTGTGAAGGTAAATGCTGTGATGTGATTATTAATAGTGGAAGCATTGATGATTTGGTGTCAGAAGAAATGGTGACAAAGTTGAAGCTCAAGAGATAGAAACAGCCACATCCATATCGGATTGCTTGGGTGCAGGATGACCACAAGGTCATGGTCAGTGAACAGTGCCTGGTAAAGTTCAAGATTGGTGAGTACCAAGATGAGGTATTATGTGATATAATATCTATGGATGCATGTCATATGTTGTTGGGTAGATCATGGCAGTTTGATAGATGTGTTGTACACGATGGTCGTGCGAATACCCATTCCCTAACAAAGGATGGAGTGCGATATAAGCTAAAGCCATTGAAGGATATCGAAGTAAAGGTATGTGGTAATGCAAGAAAAACTTTTGTTGATGGAAGAAAATTCCTAGATGGTATGAGGCATGAGCATGTGCGTTTTGCTTTAATTCCAAAAGCTGGTAAAGAAAAAGTAGAGGATGTACCTTTAGAGGTTGCAGATTTGTTGAATGAGTTTTAGGATATTGTATCTGATAATGTACCTGATGGATTACCACCGGTAAGGAAGATCAGTCATCAGATAGATTTGATTCTAGAAACCAGTTTGCCAAACAAGGCAGCACACAGAATGACACCAGCAGAAAGTGAAGAGTTGAACAGACAAGTACACAAGTTATTGCAGAAGGGGTTGATTCAAGAGAGTCTGAGTCCCTGTGCTGTACCAACGGTATTAGTGCCAAATAAGAATGGAGAATGGAGGATGTGTATAGATTCCAAAGCAATAAACAAGATCACAATCAAGTATAGGTTTTCATTGCCACGGATGGATGATATTATGGACTGTTTGAGTGAAGCTATGTATTTCTCAAAGATAGATCTGAAGAGTGGATATCACCAGATTTGGATCAGAGAAGGAGATGAATGGAAGACTACCTTCAAGACAAAGGAAGGACTTTATGAGTGGTTAGTCATGCCTTTTGGGCTAACCAATGCACCAAGCACTTTCATGCGGCTCATGAACGAGGTTTTGAAAGAATTTCTGGGTAAGTTTGTCATTGTTTACCTAGATGATATTTTGATCTTTAGCAAGACATTGGAGAAGCATATGATGCATATTTGTATGGTGTTTGGGAAGCTAAGAGATGAGAAATTGTTGATTAATTTGAAGAAGTGCAGTTTTGTGAAGAAAGAGTTAGTGTATTTGGGATTTATAGTTTCAGCAGAAGGTCTAAAAATGGACCTAGAGAAGGTACATGCTATCCTTGAATGGCCTACTCCAAGGAGTGCTACTAAGGTAAGATCTTTTCATAGTTTGGCTAGCTTTTACAAAAAGTTTATCAGAAATTTTAGTAGTATTTGTGGTCCCTTGACTGAAACAATGAGAGGAGATAGAAAAGAGTTTAAGTGGACTAATGGGGCAGAAAAAAGTTTTCAATTGTTGAAACAAAAAGTTATAAAATAACCTATTTTAGCACTTCCAGATTTTAATAAGGTGTTTCAAGTAGATTGTGATGCTAGTGGTACCGCAATAGGAGCTATTATGAGCCAAGAAGGTAAACCTGTTGCTTATTTCAGTGAGAAGTTAAATGATGCCAAGAGGAAGTATTCTATTTATGATCAGAAATTTTATGCTATAGTTCATGCATTGAAGAAGTGGAGACACTATCTGCTTCCTAAGGAGTTTGTTTTGTATACTGATCATCAAGCTTTGCAATATTTGAATAGTTAAGGAAAGTTGAATCAGAGGCATTTGAAATGGGTTGAGTTTTTGCAGAGTTATACATTTGTTTTGAAACATAGAAGTGGAAAGTCTAACAGGGTTGCAGATGCTCTTAGCAGAAGGCAACTATTGCTGACAGAGATGCAGATTGAGGTGGTTGGGTTCAAGGAACTCAAGAATTTGTATCCAAAGGATCCTAATTTTGGTGGAGCTTGGAAAGCTTGTAAAGAACCTATTACTCTAGATAGGATGAAATGACTGGATTTTATCATCCAAGATGATATGCTATTTAGAGGGAGTCAATTGTGCATTCCATGAAGTTTTATGAGGGAGAATCTCATCAAAGAGAAGCATAGTGGAGGATTGGCTAGACATTTTGGTCATGATAAAACCCTTGCTTTGGTTGGTGAGAATTATTATTGGCCACAGTTGCAGCAAGATGTGAAGAAGTTTGTACAGAGTTGCAGAGTATGTCAGATGGTGAAGGGAGTGAAGCAGAATAGAAGGTTATATCAGCCATTACCTGTACCAGAGAAGCTTTGAGAGGATATCAGTATGGACTTTGTTCTTGGTTTACCGAGGACTCAACGGGGACATGATTCAATTTTTGTAGTAGTTGACAGATTTTTGAAGATGACACATTTCATTCCCTACAAGAAGACTAATGATGCTGTTCATGTAGCAAAATTGTTTTTCAGAGAAGTAGTGAGACTACATGGTCTGCCAAAGACCATAGTTTCAAATAAAGACACTAAGTTTGTTGGATATTTTTGGCGTACATTATGGAAGAAGTTGAAGATAGATTTGAAGTTCAATTCATCACATCATCCACAGACTGATGGACAGACATATGTGGTGAATAGAAGTTTGGAAAATTTTCTGAGATGTTTGGTTGGAGATAAGCCAACAAGATGGTATTTGATTTTACCACAGACAAAATTTGCATACAATAATTCTGTCAACAGGAGCACTGGTAAATCACCATTCCAGATTGTATATGGAAGTAGTCCAAGAAATGCATCTAAGTTGAGAAAGATAGATAAGGGAGAAATAAGTAGTGCTGAAGCTGAGGATTTTGCAGAACACTTGAAGAACATCTATGAGGAGGTGAGGAAGCATATTACCAAGATGAATGCACAGTATAAGACTAAGGTAGATGAGAAAAGGAGGCATAATAAATTTTAGGTTGGGGATGAAGTCATGGTTCATTTGCAGAAGGAGTGATTTTCGGTTGGTACATATAACAAGTTGAAAATAAATAAGTTTGGACCATGTACGATACTGAAGAAGCATGATTCAGGAAATGCATATGAGGTAGAATTGCCTACTGAGCTGAATATTTCACCAGTGTTTAACATTTCAGATTTGACAGAGTATCATGAAGGAGGTGTTGAAGATGAGGTTGTAGCAGCACAGTAGAGTATTCCAGCAACCAGTTCAGATATCAAAGAGATTGAAGACATACTGGACAGTCGTGTTGGGAGAAGCACAAAGAACATGACATATGAAGAGTATTTGGTCAAATGGAAATGATGACCTTTAGAAGATTCATCATGGCTAATAAAGGAGGAGGTTAACCATCTTGGTTTTCCTCTGCACACCTGAGTCATGACAGGGTCACTTCTCAAATTACCCCGGATGTTTGATGCAGGAGCATCCTGGGTGTAAGGGCAATCTTGCATCACCCAAAAATATTTATATTTTTGTATTCAATAAGGGCTATCTTGTGCAGAGCTGCTATTTTTAGTAAGTTGAACTTACGATCTTGGAATGTTCTGATTTTACATGTGGAGGTTCATCTCAGTCATATCAGCCTACCAGCAAAGTTTCATGGCTAGATCAGGTCTAGTTTTGAAGATATTGAAAATTTTCGGTATTGGCAGCAGGGTACAGAAACTTTGAACTCAATTTTGAAGGCTTTAGAGGCCCTGGATGAGGTTCAAAATTTGGGTGATGGGCGCTTTGCATGGGTCAAGCCTGTAGACCACTTTGTGGCATTTCTTAAATGGGGTTATAATAGTCAATCGGGTCAACTGGTGATGACTTATGGTCTCCGGAAGTCAGGCCACCTGAAATGGCAGAAAATAATTTTCCTTCAAAATTTCTGTTCAGGTTTCAAAAGTTATTTTGAGCTGACTTTGATGTAATAAATTGAAAAATAAAATAATTCTAAGTTGGGTTGGCCCTTAGGGCTAAATTTGTGGAACCTTCTCGGGTGGTGGAAATTGCCTATATAAAGAAGGCCCATAGTGTTGTCTAGGGCAGTTCTGGGTCGTAGATCTGGGTATTGATTCGAGGATTTTTTCTACAGAATATTGTAAGGGAATGCCCATGTGGCTTTGCATATTGTAATTCTAAAAGTTTGTAATTCCATATTTGTGGAGATAATAAGAAGCCAATTTTCTGTTCTTGCATATTATTGTTGTTGTTTCTCTATTTCTGTTATGTGTTTGTGGTACTAAGGGGAGCACCCTTCATCACAATTGCAAACGTTAAAAACAAATTTTCTGTAGAAGAGCTATTAAAAACAAACTTGTTGTAGATTTCAGACTGCCTTTTCAACGTTCCCAGTCCTCCTGATATGCATGCGATTTCCTTAAGATGCTATCCCGTGTGAAATTTCTGTAACTTAAGTACCTGACTATGATTCCGATTTGAGGCGTGTCTGAACTAGACCTTCAAATCTCTTTCAATCTAGGTGTATTAAATCTAATTACAATGCTTTCTTTCTCTAATATCTTAACTGTATTTGCAGCTTGTGAAGAAAAGACCAGAACTGATGCAAATCGATCATATATGTTTGTTGGATTTGGCTGCCACCTATATTTGTTTTCCTTGGATTTTTGGTGCATATGCCCGTTCTAAATATATGCAAATGCGTGAATAGATATTTTCGCCGTGAAATCCAATTAACATTTTGAAAGACTAAACTTTCCTTAGTCTTTTAGTTTTTACGTAGATTTAGTTTTTTAGTTGTTTTTACTTAGATTTTGTTAAAACTTAGATTTAGATTAGATTTTTTTTTTAAATTTTGTTTTTAGATTAGATTTTTTTAATTTTATTAAATTAGATTAGATTTTTTTAAAATTTTATTTTTTTACATTAGATTTTTTAATTTTATTAATTTAGGTTAGATTTTTTTTTTAATCTTGTTAATTTAGATTTTTATTTATTTATTTATTTTTTTTTTTAAAAAAAATTTAGATTAGTTTTTTTAATTAGATTAATTTAATTTAATTTTAGTTTTGTTAATTAATCTTTTTAGATTAAATTTGTTAGATTAAATTAGTTTCTTAAGTACTCTTTTTGTTTGTTTTTTAGGGGAACTAAATTTTTTCTTTTCTTCTGGGCATTTGCGGGTGCTAAATCATGAATTGCAGATCTTTGGACTTAAGGTACATTCTCAAAATCTCTAGAACATTTGGTTTTGGGCATAAAATTAAGCTCTCATGACTGGCTGGAGTGTTACACACTTTCCTAGAACACATTTCTTTTATGCTCTTAAGGGGAAATAAACAAACATAGATTTTCTTTCATAGAAGTTTGTGTTTAAGTGCATGCGTGTCTTTTAACATTAAGTAATTCTTAGTTTCAAATATTAGTAATATTGATTAGTAGTCTTAGATTACTTGTGATTGCCCTAGATTGCTATCTTGGGTTATTGGACTCGCTCATCCGCCGGCCTCTCATTCCACCCCGTGGTTGCAAGGTCAGTGCCACATTAAAGGGGAGGGGTCTACAAGAAAGAAGAGTTAATTGTTTTACTAGGCAACCCTTTTTTGCTTTTTGAAACTCACTTGTTTTCTAGGTTGTGGACTCATTTGTAGCTTGTGTGAGGTGTTAAGTGTTCCACCTTGTGGACTCACCTCATATTTGCTCTAAGCATTAAGTGTTCCACCTTTAGTGCTTTTCAATACTTTTTGATAGAGAATTACTTACTTTTCATTTTTTAGAAGGCTTGCTTGGGGATTTCATCACCTCAAGGGACGACCTTAACAACTATGTTCCGGTGGAGTATAAATATCGGGAGGTGAATCCAAAGACACCTCTCTTGGGAATGAGTTAGATTTCACTCTTGGCTAAGCCGCAAAGAACTTTATACCTTTGAGAAGTGAAGGAGGAGATTTGGGTTACCGTCTCCCTCTGACTGTGTGATTTCTAATTCTTCTCATCTATGAATTTGGGCCTCACGTACCTTGCGTATATCGAGGACGCCCTTTAGAAAAGCCATGTATATCCTTCTAGACAGCTTGCTAGGATGTTGTTGTGTTCTGAGTGCCTGCTAAAACATCTTCAAGAACATACACAAGTAGCATCTTTAAGGAGTAGCATACTAAGTCACTATTCTTGTTCATGTGCAAGGTTGCTTTGCCCCTTGCTCATTTTTTGAAGACAATTGCTTGCTTGAACTCCCTAATTGTTGTCTTATGTGCTTGATACAATCCATTGATATACTTGCTTGTTCTTTGAAAATGAACAACAAACTGAAATAATGAGTTCTTCGATTAGGTGACTTGTCCCAGTTCTAGAGACATGTTCTGTATTTAGGGTTCTTATGTCCTTGACCTTTTGAGTTAGTGATCCTTGATCTCATAAGCGATTTTGCTTGAGATTGGTAAATCAGAAACTGTTCCTGTCAAATAGATAAATTTTTTGACTCTTTGATAACACACTTGGAGAGTGCTAGTAATCTCTTCGTCCACCCATTTTCATACAATTCAAACTCAGTATACTTTGTGTAAGTCATCCTCCTGATCCATATGTGCTAGGGTATTCACCCAAGAATTGAGCACCTTTGTGGCAGTGTTGGTTTGCACCTATTTTTAATAGTTCTATTTCACCATTTCTCTCAGACAAGAGAAAACTTTTACTATCCTAGTCTGGTATTGACGTTTCCTAGAATTGTCTATTTTCCTAAACTCTCCCTCTCATGTCAGTAACAACAAGATATCGAGTGAGCCAAGGAAAGTGACCTCAGATAGTCTTCAACCAACTACCCCCAGTTTAGACTCATCAAAAGAGAAATGAAAATGAACCAATATTTGACCAGTCGCCTAGGAGTAAGTCTGAAACCTAGTTTGACCCAAAGAGCCATTTTAGCAATTTGAGTACCCCCTCAGCACCTTCCCACTCAGGTATGGATATGAGTTATACTGTCACTCGGTAGTAGAGGGAAGCTATGGATCAAACCCTTGATGATATCTATGAAAGACATAGAGACAAGATTTTGTTTGGTAATTCCTCTCATGATGCTCAACCTAGTTCACCCCCCATCAGTACTAGGTACCTAGATGCACATCAAAGAACTGAAAGGCATGAGAGACGAGCTCACCTAGAACAATGGTCACAACATGAAGACCAAGACAATAACCCTGGTGATGCTCATGTCAATGCAACATATACCAATGATTTGTACAGACATTCAAGACCAAACTCTCCACTTCGAACAACCTCAAGGCATACAAGTGAGAGGCTAAAAATAATTAAGCGGGAAAAATAGACTACAAAAAATGAACGAGCTACAAAAGAAGAAAAACTTAGGCTTCTAGAAGAGGAACAATGAGCCTTGTTGGACATAGAGAGAAAAGCATTCCAAGAGGAGCAAGATAGGCTATTAGCCCAACAATTAAACACTCAATTCAACAATAGGGGTGCTAACAGTGGAAATAATTCTCCTCCCTCCACCCCTTCCAGAACACCAAGAAGTAGAAGGCAGTCAAGAACCCCTTCTAGATCTCCTAGTCCTAGGGGAAGAAGGGCCTCTCAATATGCTCACTATAGGAGGAAAACCCCTCCCAAAAACTCAAGACCACACTCCCAACATGTACATCATGGTTCCCAGCATGGAGGTGGTAGCTCACTTTATGACCTTAATACTCAAGACTTTATGTGAAGCAACAAGAGCCTATCTTCCAACAGTATGTGGATAGGTATTTGGAATAAAACAAAGATAAATTCTTGGAAAGTCTAATCAACAAGGGCGCCAGAGTCCCTTATAATTTTGATGTGGACAACAAAATACAAAAGAAAAATACATCTCAAGAGGAAGAAATCCACCAAATGAAGCAAATGATGGAGAAAATGATGCAACCTAAGAGCTCATTCTCACTAGACTCGATTTGTCCTAATCCTTTCGACAAGAGTGTGAGTATGAAGGATTTTCCAAGGAGGGTGGAATTCCCTCAATATGATAAATATGATGGCAACGGTGATCCACATGACCATGTGCACCAATTCTATACTATGAGCTTTGAATTTCATCAGGATTACTCCTATTTGATGAGGTTATTCCCTAGAAGTCTTAAAGGACAAGCAATGGAATGGTTTACCGATATCACTCCCCTTGTCAAGACTTTTAGAGAACTTGTTCATAGATTCGTTCAACACTTTGCATATAATCTGTCAAGATCTGTTACTATGTTGGACCTATGCAACTTGAAACAAAATCAAGGGGAACCCTTTGTTACCTTCTTACAGAGGTGGAGGAGACAGTGCTCTCAATATCCTAGGACGATCCATGAGGATGAAAAGATTGACATACTTGTCAGTAACTTGGTGCCTGAAATGAGATATGAGATTAAAAAGATAGTCTTCAATTCCTTTGATACCATTGTTGAAATTGCATGTCGAATTGAAGATGTCCTAAAAGAACAAGGCATTTTGACTAGACATAGCAACAATGGCAACAATGGTCAACACAACAACAGGGATAAAGGGAAGAACAACAGTTGGAACAAGAACAAACAAGTTGTCAATGACGGAGTTGTGGACTCTTCCCAATCAAGAGATCAAGGTGTTCTTAATTTGACTAGTGTTATGCAAGCCATGAAGCTTAATGCACCTCCATAGCAAGAAAGTAAACCAAGATATCAGGAGAGGCCCAAAAAGGAGAAGCAGCAATTTACCAAATTGGGTGACTCATATGAGGATGTTCTCAAAACTCTCATTGCTAACAACTTTGCACATCCTCAGGATCCTACAAAACATTACATCCCTGACATTAAGCCACATTGGTGGGATGAGAAGGCTTTCTGTTGGCATTAAGCAGAATTGCCACTAGTGACAACACTTATTTGCGTTCTCAGTGCAAATCGAGCAGACAGTGCAAACCGAGCAGACAGTGCAAACCGAGCAGACAGTGCAAACTGAGCAGACAGTGCAAACCGAGCAAGTTAGTACAAACCGAACAGGACAGTGTAAACTGAGTAACATCATGTCTACCGAGTCACTAGTATTTACCGAGTTCAATACCTACCGAGTGATCAGTATGAACCGTGCCTTCACTTCTACCGAGTGCATGACGATGCCGAGTAATGCAGTGGACGCCGAGTATCAGAAAGTCACCGAGTCAGTTTGCAGGAACCGTGTAACCATACTTGGGCCGACTTAGTAGCACTTATGTTTATTTTTCAAGCCGACTGTGTAATTGTAATTGTAATTAATTGTTTAAGACTTGTATATAAACAATGTTGTAAAAATATAAAGAAGTATGAATGATGAAACATATGTGAAAGAAAAAGAAAGGCAGAGATAAGCGAATTACAGAAGGCTTCAGCAGTATAAGGAACAGCAAAGACAAATTCATCACAGAAGGTGATCAGTACAACAGCGAATCTCAATCAGCAATCCAGTTGCAAAGCAAGAGATCTACTGTTTCATCCTAACAGGTGAATCAGTACTAAATCCTTTAACCGGGTAGACTTAACAGTCTTTTGTAAAATCTCTTTACCAAGTGCATACTTCATTGTACGTTTTGTAAATCCTTTAACAGGGTGGATTTAGCAATCCTTATTGCTCCTAACAGGGCAGATCATCAGAAGTGATCAAATTGTAACCCTTAACCGGCCAACTTTATTCTGCAGTATTAAAGCTTTATGGGTTTCATCCCCACCCCAGTTTTACTTTCTTTTGGAAGGTTTCTGGGTAACCAAATCTATGTGTCATTATTAAGTTTCATGCTTTCTGTATGCAAAAGGTTAAAAGTGAATTACATGTTAATACTTCTGTAATTGGAAGAAAATTTGGAGTTATTGATTCACCCCTCCCCTCTCAGTAACTCGGTTAATTCCTGAATATTTCCAACAATTGGTATCAGAGCAGCATTGGTTCTCAAGATAAAGCTTAACTAGCTTGAGCAAAGATCCAGGACAATGGAGGTATTCAAATTGAACAAGGTGATTGAAAATGAAAAGCTAGATCTGGAAATGGCCATAGCTAAACTCAAAGAAGCAAAAGAACATCTTTCCCAATCCCTAAGAAGAAGGAAGGAACTTGCAAATCAGATGAATGATCAGAATTACATTGAAGAAAAGATTGAAGATCTTTTTCCCTCAAATAACTCAAATGAAGCAAATAATGCTGTCAAAGAACTCCTAGAAAAGAATGGGTCTCTGCAGGAAGAAGTGAGAAAATTGAAAAGAGAACAAGAACTACACTCTACAAGATTCTGTGAGATCTTGGAACAAAGAAACAAGTTGAAAGATGAATTAGATGGAAGAAACATTGAAGTCCAAAATAAAACCCTTCAGCTAGAAAACCTAATTGATCAGATCTCTCATACAAATGAGGAAATTCTGAATCTAAGATCAGAAATAGAAAGCATAAGAGAAGAACTAAGATCTGAAAAGGAAATCAATCTAAGATTGGTGGATGACCTAAATGCTGAAAAACAAATCAATGAAGGAATGCTGAAAAGTCAAGAAGACCTGAATCAGCTGTATGAGCGAAATCTTCATAGGCAAAAAGGAAAAGCAGGACTTGGATACAAAGGAGAAGGCGAATCTTCTAAGCAAGGTACTCAAAGAAATCAAAAACCTACTTGTAATCATTGTGGTAAAATAGGACATACTTCAAATAAATGTTGGAATAATGAAAAAGAAGAATTCAATGGAAAATGTTACAACTGCAATCAACCTGGTCACAAAGCAAATGAATGCAGGGAAAAACCTAGATTCAGAGGTAATTGTCACAAGTGCAACAAACAGGGTCACAAGGCATCCGAGTGCAGATCCAAGACATTTAATCCAGCAGAACAAATTATGAAAGAAATGTTTGGATGGGACTACAACACCTGGTGTAGATGTCATTACTGTGGAGAATATGGACACATTGGCATGAATTGCATAAAACATCATCTAAGGAAAAGAGATACTACCGTAAGATGCTTCAAATGCACTAAACTCGGTCACATAGCCAGAAATTGCATGAATGCTAGTGAAGTTGAAGATGGAAAGAAGAATGAAGCAACTAAGGTCAGGAAACAGGTAAGACAAAAATGGATTCCTAAAGCTACCGAGCAATCCACTCCAAGTAATGGAATGGATGGCTCTACCGACTCAAACTAAATTTCCAAGAAAGCACTGGAATTGTATTCTCATAGACCAATTTCAAGCAGTTCTAGAACCGAATTAAAAGAAAGATCTAAATCATCATGTAAGATGCAGTAAGATCACAGGGAGGTCGGTATCAGTCTTCACCGAGCAAGGTCGGTACCCGTCTTTACCGAGCGAGGTTGGAGCAATATGAATTCCCGAGTTCACCGAGTTGCGAAGTCTTTACCGAGCAATTAATTCTTAGTGGGTGACAGTCTATCAGAATTCATACCCTAATTTGAAATGAGCATTAATGACAGAGTTGTAAACAAAAAGAAATTAATCGAACTCATTCTTCACCGCGAACCTTTAGCACTTTGAGAGCAAAAAATTTCAAGAGCAACCCGGCGATTCAATACTTTTGCGAAAGGAATTTTCTGTGAGCTACCATGGCATCATCCAGCACTTCAGCGAAGAAAGGATCTGATATGTTAGTCCAAGGGGAGTGGAAAGCACCAGATTTCAAGATCGTGCCCGCAATTGCAGCAGCCCTAGATCCGAACGGAGCTCAATCTTAGATTCCTCCTAAGGTACTGCTTATTAACGATATCCGCAATCATTTCAACTGTTCTATTCATGAAATGGGGAACCTAGAACTAGATATTGTGCGTGAAGAACTATGTGTGGATGGTATTCTGAAACCCGAGCACAAACATCTGGAAGATAAAGGTTTAGTTCACATTGCACATCTACCTCGAAACTTTTGAGATAAATAGGTTAGATACATTCTCAGCCGAGTACATGATGGCAAGATTTGGCTTGAGCAACCTATTGAGATCACAAAAAGGATGATTCATCAAGTCACCGGTCTTCCCATGTTGAACAAAGAAAAAACTACCAAAACCCTAGGTCGGACGGAACTAGAGAAGAAAACCCTAGCCGAGTGGGACGGTAGAGGCATGAAAGTTAGTAGCATTACCGATGCTGAACTGAAGTTTGGTACACACATTATTGCCCATAAGATTTACAGTTCTAGTCGACAGAACAGTGTCTCCTGTGAAGCTATTGACCTAGCATACAAAGTGGTCAAGAATAACTTAACATTTGACCTAGTAGACTTATTGTTAAAGCAGTTTAACAAAAACATGGAAAGCATTAAAACTTCCAAGAACAATCCATGTAAGTTTGGATCCTTATTGGTCTATTTATTCTTCTATGTTCTGAAATTCTTCCCTTCTAAAGGAAAATTTGTATGGAGAAAAGATGTGCCAGTCCTCTATGAAATAAATGAATACATCTCAGAAATGGGTGAAAATTTTGAAAGCATCATGGACAATTATTTTGAGTCTTTCAAAGAGAAAATGAATGACAGATTTCGGATTCCACAGAAGTTGGTGGAAGATTACAAAGATGACATTTGTTTTATGGTGGATTGTGATAATGTATATATTCAAGCAGTTAAACCAAGGACTGTATATGTAAAACCTCTTCCTTATGAGGTAAATATTGATGAAACCAAGGATATCATTGAAGCTCTTCTTAATCAGCCTGTCAATCCCAAAGCTCCATATTTTGGAACATATGATGAAGCTAAGGTGAGAATTGAACTAAGCATAAAGCTTCCACAGGCGGTAAACAAAGGAAAGAAGAGGATAGCCAAAATGCAAATGATAACCGAGGACAAAGAAGAAAAAGATGAAGAAGAAGAGGAAAAGGATGAGAAAACAGAGGAACCAGAACCTGCAAAGAAGAAAGGAAAGGTATTTATTACTAAGGCACCTAAGCCTCCTACTGCTGTATTTACATGGAGAAATACAAGAGGCAAGGCAGACAAGGCAGAAAAGGAAGATAAAGACATAGTATTCAAAAGGCCTCCTTTAAACCTTCAAGAAAAGCTCAAACTCTTTAGAGACGGATCAGGATCTGGAGTAAGTAACATAAAATCCTTAAGATATGAAACCAGATCAGAAACAGAACAGAAGGAAATAGAAGATGCTATTATTGAGAAGATGGGACAGTGGAAATACTCTCCTGAAGAAATTGCCCCACAGGTTCCAGAAGTTCTATTGAATCCAATAAAAATGAGATGGAGCAATGCAAGGCAAACTGTGATAGACATATTTGATCAAAACCTGAGACAGTTGATGCCGAGCTTGAAAAATGATGAAGTAAAGAAAGCATTAAAAGAAAATGAAAATAAGATGACATTGAAGTTCAATACTTGTTTGATTTTGATCAACAATATTGAATCGGTTGTGAAGGCTGCAAATGCTACATGGAAAAACATATACCACCTTCACCAATCGAGTATTGAAACAGTCATAATAAAAGATATTGAAGATGACAGTGATAAACAAGAAGAAGACACTGAGGTAGATGATACTGTGAGGATAGCAGCAGAAGTCATTGCATCCCTTCCTACCTCTCCAGTAAAAGTTTCTACATCCAGCCCGGAGACACCTTCAAGCATGGTTGTGACAACTTCCACATTTGTCCAATCATCCATAGCAACAACAGAAGCAGCTACCATTTCTTCTACCGATCTGCAGTCTCCTGCACCATCAAGTTTTCCAGCAGTAAGTTTTCCAGTTTTTGAATCTTCAAGTGTAAATATTTTAAGTTCTCCAGTAGAAAGTATGCCAGTCTCTATAGCCAGCCCTACTTTATCTACTGTCACTACTACCAAAGCATTAAGTACAGATAAGCCTAAGGCTCTACCGAGTATAAATTTTTTTGGTAAGAATATAGTAGAGGATATAGACCTAGATGAAGAGATAGAAATTCCTACATTAGATTTTGCAAATCTATCAGCGGACCAAATGCAAAATATAGGTGAGATCCTCCAAAGGAAAGCAAAACAAAAGAAACTTAAAGAGGAGAGAGACAAGGAGTATCAAATCATCAAGGATGCTAAGGACATTTTGTCTGATGCATTAAGCATTAAAGTAGACTCCTCCCAACATGTTTTGTTACAGTTAGTAGAAGCAGTTGAGAAATACAATGAGGATTCATCCGGGACAGAAAAGTTAGTTGAAAGAGCCGAAAACAGATTCAACAATAAAGTGCTTGAGCACATTGCTCAGCACATAGCTATTAACCAAGTGGAATTGTCTTCAGTTTTGTCTAACACTGAATCTATCTATTCGAATGCTACCTCTCTTTTGGCCAGATTGTGCAATATTGCCGAGTTCACAAAGGATGTTAAGGATAAAATGAATAAAATAGATGAGGATATGAAGATTAGCATACAGAAGCTGCAACTTGAACCAAGTTCAAGCTCTGCTCATCACATGAAAATCTCACACCTATCAAATATGCAGTCTGATCTACTGAAAGAAGACACAAGGATCCGGTCCACACTGCTAGACATCCAACACATGATCCTTCCCATCATGAATACAATGTATAAGCACATTGAACATTCCAAAACATTGATTCATGACAATCAGTTCTCTATAGTAGATCACATGATTGAACTCTCTGCAGAAGTCCAAATTGCTATACAAACATGTAAGATTCTGCAAGAAAGTTGGGACAGAACCCTGGCACTAATAATGAAGGTACATTCTGATTTTCTATCAAATTTTGGATTCTCTCTGTAAATAACTTGTATACACACCTTTGGCATTATCGTCAAAAAGGGGGAGATATGTATAGAAGGAGAGATATGTATAGAAGAAGATTTGTATAGAAACAGTTAGCACATTGAAAGGGGGAGACAATGTATAAAGCCTTATAACAAAGACAAATTTTGAAAAATCAAAATAAAACTCAGTATGATTCGTGTTTATAAATTTTGGCCAATAAGTGTTTTTGTCACTAATGCCAAAGGGGGAGATTGTTGGCATTAAGCAGAATTGCCACTAGTGACAACACTTATTTGCGTTCTCAGTGCAAACCGAGCAGACAGTGCAACCGAGCAGACAGTGCAAACCGAGCAAGTTAGTACAAACTGAACAGGAAAGTGTAAACCGAGTAACATCATGTCTACCGAGTCACCAGTATTTACCGAGTTCAATACCTACCGAGTGATCAGTATGAACCGTGCCTTCACTTCTACCGAGTGCATGATGATGTCGAGTAATGCAGTGGACGCCGAGTATCAGAAAGTCACCGAGTCAGTTTGCAGGAACTGTGTAACCATACTTGGGCCGACTTAGTAGCACTTATGTTTATTTGTCAAGCCGACTGTGTAATTGTAATTGTAATTAATTGTTTAAGACTTGTATATAAACAATGTTGTAAAAATATAAAGAAGTATGAATGATGAAACATATGTGAAAGAAAAAGAAAGGCAGAGATAAGCAAATTACAGAAGGCTTCAGCAGTATAAGGAATAGCAAAGACAAATTCATCACAGAAGGTGATCAGTACAACAGCGAATCTCAATCAGCAATCCAGTTGCAAAGCAAGAGATCTAATGTTTCATCCTAACAGGTGAATCAGTACTAAATCCTTTAACTGGGTAGACTTAATAGTCTTTTGTAAAATCTCTTTACCGAGTGCATACTTCATTGTATGTTTTGTAAATCCTTTAACAGGGTGGATTTAGCAATCCTTATTGCTCCTAACAGGGCAAATCATCAGAAGTGATCAAATTGTAAGCCTTAACCAGCCAACCTTATTCTGCAATATTAAAGCTTTGTGGGTTTCATCCCCACCCCAGTTTTACTTTCTTTTGGAAGGTTTCTGGGTAACCAAATCTATGTGTCATTATTAAGTTTCATGCTTTCTGTATGAAAAAGGTTAAAAGTGAATTACATGTTAATACTTCTGTAATTGGAAGAAAATTTGGAGTTACTGATTCACCCCTCCCCTCTCAGTAACTCGGTTAATTCCTGAATATTTCCAACACTTTCTGCATGTTTCATAATGGCATTGGGCATACCATTGAGAATTGTTGGAAACTCAAGCACATTATCCAAGATCTCATTGAGAATGGAAAGCTTAAGGTGGATGGACTGAACACCAATGCTGATCACAAAGCATTTAAAGAGTCATTGCCTAAGTATGACAAGGGGGAAACCTCTAAACCAAAGGATGGCAAGGCTGCAATCAACTTTACACAATAGCAAAAAATGTGATAAACATGACCCACATGGTTATGACTCTGCCCCTATCTTTGACAAAGAACCTATTGTGGTGCTGAGAGGTCCTCATTCTAGGTGATCTTCTCAAGCCCTCAATGTTGTTACCAGGAGTCAAGGCCCTATTGTTCTTAGAGGTCCTAGTTCAGGTCCATCTAATAAACCCAAGCAAGTGGCATCCAAGAATGTCACTAATTTCACCACTACTCCCAAACCAAACTACAATCTTGTAGATCAGTTGCAAAAAACTCCAGCACAAATATCAATCTTGGAGCTTCTAGAGTTGTCCCCTAGACATAAACAGATCCTTGAGGATGCTTTGTGCATAGCAAATGTCCCCAACAACATAGATATCGACCAATTTCAAGGCATGGTGAATCACATTACCAGCCCACATTACCTCTCTTTCTCAGAAGATGATGAAAAATCCCTAAGCCATCCACACAATCTTGCCCTTCACATTGAAGTAATGATTCATAAAACCCGTGTTAGGCGTGTGTTGATAGATGGGGGTGCTGGGCTAAATATTTGTTCTTTAAGTTTGTTAAAAACTTTGGGCTATTCAAAGGAGGTGATCGACACTAAAAAGAAGATCACTATAAAGGCCTATGATGAGGTAGAAAAAAGTTCTAAGGGGTTAGCTATCCTTCCTATCAGGATTGGCCCAGTTGAAAAAGATATCTTGTTCCAAATTGTTGATACTGGACCCCTTGCATACAACATTTTATTGGGTAGACCATGGATTCACGACATGTAGGCAGTGCCATCTACCTACCACCAGTGTGTTAAGTTCCCCTACAATGGAGTAGAAATTTGCATACCAGGGGATAACACCTTATCATTCAATTCAATCTCAGCTAATGTTCATGTCCCTCTTAATCAAGAAGCAGAGGATTATCAAGCAACTTTAGCAGACTGTCAAGACAAGTTTAAATTAGTAGACCTTGGCATGGTGGGGTATCAACTTGACTCTTTTGCAAAGATGCTTGTTTCCCCTAGGTCCTATGGAAAGCCTTCACAGGAGATGAAACCATCTTCTTTGGTAATGACACTATTTGACAAGTTTGTTGAATCCTTAGTACCAATACAAGATGAAAAAGAGGAAGTAGCTATTCAAGATTGGATATACAAAGAGGAGAAGTACCAGCACAATGAAAATTTCTCCCCCTCTCCTAAGTCCTATGGGAGAGGATATACTTTTGTCAAGAAGATGGGTTATCCAAGATATGGCCCTCTTAGTCATAGGTTAAATGCTAGAGCCAAACCACTTAATCATGATCTTTTTGGATGTAAGTCTAAGAAACTGATTGCCCTAGGCTTTATGAAGAATAACAAGTGCACTGTCCCCATTCTTGATAGGAGGGATAGTGAAGATGACATAGAATATGTACCAAATTTGACAAATCAACAAGACATGACAGATGATTGGGTACCTTCAACAAATCTCCTTTGGGGAGATTCCAGAGATTTAACAATTGACAGTCCTCCTATCCTAGCTGCGATAGATAGTGACTATATGAATGCAAGATTGACTATGGATAGCGTCCCCATCCTAGCTACAACAGATGGTGATAATTCAAATAATTTTGTGATTGAGCAAATTGTTAGAGGAGGGGAAACTCTTCCAAATCTTGAGACTTCTACATCACGAGGCCCCAACAATAATTCAAAAATAGACTCTCATGAGTTTGAATAAGATTCACTCTCAGACGCAACAGTTGACTTGGATATGGATGTTTTCCACACTTATAGTTCTCAACTTGACGTAGCTAATGAGTTGTGTGTCAGATTAGAAGATTGGAACCCACGTGTCGCATTAGTAGACAATTCTTCGCTTGATAGGATAAATTCTAGTTTAGACACCTTAGAGGGATACTTGACAAACTCTAATTCTGCGGTCACTAGAGATGACATCGCCTATATCCTTACTATTGAACCATTCATTAACCTACCCCTTATTGACCCCAACCTTATTGATTGGTCTCAACATTATCAAGAGCCTCAACTCTTGACATTTCACAATGACTATGAGATCACCTGCTATCTAAATGCCATTGAACCTGTAGTCTCTTCCACTAGTGAACTGGCTACCAGTATGACAGAACCTGACATCAAGTACCTTAGTCACAAGATAAAAAGAAAAGAAAAAGAGAATAAGAGTTCTGATGGTGAAAACCACTATGTGGCAGTGTTAGAACCAAAAAAAGTAAAAATAAAATACGTATCCAAAGGTGAAAACCTCTCCGAGGCACCTACGAATGAGGTACTTGATAGTCTCCCAAGCTATTTTCAGGACAGATCATCAGTATTGGTTGAACCTACAGAAGCTATTAATTTGGGCACAGAAGCGGCTCCAAAAATTGTACACTTGGCTAAATCTTTATCACCTCAAGAAAAGAAAGCCTACATTGAGTTCCTCCAAAAGAAGAAAATTAATTTTGCATGGACATATTCAAACATGTCAGGGTTGGACACTAATCTCATTATGCATCATTTTTCCATAGGTCTAGGTGTCAAACCAGTCAAACAAAAGTTGAGAAAAATGCACCCTCATATAGCTCTTCTAGTGAAAGCTGAATTAGAAAAGCTCCTTGGTGCAGGATTCATTAGAGCTATAGACTATGCTGACTAGATTTCCAACATTATACCTATTTTCAAACATAATAAATCCATTTGAATCTGCATAGATTTTAGAGATCTTAACAGAGCATGCCCAAAGGATGATTTTCCACTTCCTAACATAGACATGATAGTGGACATGACGGTGGGCTATGAGATCTATTCCTTGATGGATGGTTTTTTTAGGTATAATCAGATCAAGATTGCTCCTAAGGATCAGGAAAAGACTGCATTCACATGCGCATGGGGTACTTATTGTTGGAATGTCATGCCCTTTAGATTGAAAAATGCAGGAGCTATTTACCAAAGAGCTATGACAACCATCTTCCATGACATGATGCATAAGAATATGGAAGATTATGTGGATGACACCCTCACTAAGTCTAAGAAAAGAGGAAAATATTTGGCTGATTTAGAAGTAATTCTAGATCGCATGGAACAATTTCAACTAAGATTAAACCCCAAAAAGTGTGCATTTGGTGTTACTTCTAGAAAATTATTAGGATTCATCATTTCAACCAAAGGGATAGAAGTGGACCTTGAAAAGGTTCAAGCCATTATAAACATGCCACCTCCCAAAAATGTCAGTCAAATGAGGAGTCTTCAAGGATGCCTTCAATCCATAAGGAGGTTTATTTCACAATTGGCAGATAGAGCGCAACCCTTTAACAAAAACTTGCATAAAGGTGTCCAGTGTGTCTAGAATGAGGATTGCCAGAAGAGCATTGATCAAATTAAGGAATACTTGGCAAGTCCTCCCATTTTAATGCCTCCCATTCCAAGAAAACCTCTCATTTTGTATGTCTCAGCTACTGCATCTTCACTAGGGGCATTGTTGGCTCAATTAGATGAACAAGGGAAAGAAAGGGCCATATATTATATTAGCCGCACTCTTGTTTCTTATGAGGTCAAGTATACTAGTATTGAAAAAGCTTGCCTTGCAATAGTGTTTTCTTCTCAAAAATTGTGACACTATATGCTTGTGCACACCATACACCTCATAGCAAAAATTGATCCTCTCAAATACTTGCTCGGTAAAGCTGCTCTCATGGGTAGACTTGCTAAATGGATGATGATTATTTCTGAATTTGACATAGAGTATATTGAGTGCAAGGCAATCAAAGGCCAAGCTATTGCAGATCAATTGGCTAATTTCCCAATTCAAGATAATATGCCCATTCAAGTCAATTTCCCAGATGAGCATCTTATGTACATGACTGAGAGATCTTGGAAACTATTCTTTGATGGTTCCTACATGCAAAACAGTTCTAGAGCTGGTGTGTTGTTTGTCTCTCCTCATGGGTACACTATTCCCAAATCTTACAAGTTACTCTTCCCTTGCACAAACAACATAGCCGAGTATGAGGCTTTAACAAATGGACTAAAAATGGCTATAGAGTGGAATATCACAGAACTACATATCTATGGGGATTCTCAGCTAATCATTAATCAAGTTAATGAGCAATACCAAACAAAAGATGACAAGTTGATACCTTACAAAAAATGGTTGATTCATTAAGATGGTACTTTACTTTTGTCACCTTTCAGCAAATCCCTAGGGCTAAGAATAAAGCAGCTGATGCTATGGCCACCCTTGCTTCACTTCTTCAGTTAGAGGAACATGAGTCCAGATATGAATTCTTGGTAGAAGAGCTACATTATCCCATTTATGACTCTCAAGAAAGCCACATCATTTGTACCCTTGTCAATCATGAATCCTCCCGCTATGGTGCTATTTACTCATATCTTCATGATGGCATCATCCCTGACACATTTAACCAATCTGAAAGAAGAAACCTTTTCCGTAATGCCTCTTGTCATTCCCTCATCTCTGGTGATTTGTATAGGAGGGGTCTAGATGGGACACTTCTTAGGTGCTTAGAAAAGGAGGAATCTGATCAAGCGCTAGTTGACATCCACAAGGGCATATGTGGGGGACATTCTAATGGTCTTTCCATGGCTCGAAGGTTGCTTAGGGTGGGGTACTATTGGCCTACGATGCAGATAGATGTGGTAGCTTTTGCCAAGTCTTGTGAAAAATGTCAGAAGTCTTGTGAAAAATGTCAGAAACATGGACACTTGATACATGCTCTAGGTAGGGAGCTAATTCCTTCTATATCTCACTGGCCATTTCAATGATGGGCCTTTGACCTTGTTGGGCAGATTCATCCCAACTCATCAGGTGGACATAAGTTCATTATCACTACTATTGACTACTTCACAAAATGGGTAGAGGTTGTTCCACTTTCTATTGCCTCAGGCAAGACGGTGTCTTTATTCATTTTAAACCATATCATCTATCGATATGGAGTGCCATCTGAGATCATCACTGACAATGGAGGTCAGTTCAAAAACAAGGACCTTACACAACTCTGCCAAAGATTTAAGATAAAGCAACATTGGTCCTCCATTTACTTCCCACAAGGAAATGGTTAGGCAGAGGCTTCAAATAAAACCATTCTCAAGATTTTACATAGAACAGTTCATAAGAATGGTAGAGACTAGAACCTACAGATAAATTCAGCCTTGTGGGCCTATAGAATGATTATTCATACTCCAACTGGGGCTACTCCTTTTTCCCTCACATACGGCGCTGAAGCAGTGTTACCTTTAGAGGTTGAGATTCCATCACTTAGAGTCTCTCTCAAAGGTCTAGTTACAGATGAAGATTATCGCACCATGAGATTACAAGAATTGGAACTTCTGGATGAAAAGCGTAAAGTATCATTTGACCATATGAGGGTCTACCAAAAGTAGATGTCCAAAGCATTCAACAAAAATGTTCGCCCTAGAGAATTCCAAGTAGGAGATCTTGTCCTGCGAGAGAATCCTAAGAACCAACAAAATAGAGAACAAAAGGGCAAATTCAAACCTAATTGGCTTGGACCCTACATTATCACAACAGCTTTTGGTGCAGGTGCTTATTTACTATCTACTGAAGAGGGGGAACAACTCCCTGAGCCTATCAATGTTTTGCACCTAAAGAAGTTCTATCCTTGATGCCCGTTTTGTCTGGGGGCATCCTTTGTATATACCTTATTGATCCTGAAAAAATTACACAAAAAAATTGATATATGATCCTGAAAAAAAAATACAAAAAAATCAAAATTTCAAAAAATACAAAAAAATTAAAAAAATTCAAAAATTCAAAAAAATTAGAAAAAGTGCCTTGGTGAAAACTTGGAAATAGGTGCCTTGGTAGCAAAAAATACAAAAAAATTATAAAAAGTCCTGAAAAAATTCTTCCAAGTGGTGAAAACCTGGAAACGGGTGCTACTTGAGGCCTTCGCACCCCTATTTCTTAGCATGCATCCTTGACACTTAGCCTTTCTCCATCATGCCTTGTCCTTGTCGCCTTGGTTTGTAATTGGTCTTTGTCTTTGTCTAGGGAGCATCACTATGTTAGCCTTGGTCTCTTGGATATGCTTGTCTTTAGGACACCTCACAAATGGTGTTTTTCAACACCAACCCAACTGTGTTTTTCAACACAACCCCTGACATCGAGTGTTTTTCAACACTTATCAGTTTGGTCTTATCCAGTTTGGTCATGTGATCTTACCTACTAGCAAGCATTCGATCCTTATCCTCGGAACTCAGTATCAGTTTACACTTAAAATTTTTAAACGCAACACTTAATGCTTGAGATATGTCATGATCTTTTCTTTGTGTGCTGACTGATATTGATTTTTGTTGAGTGTCCTTGTCTAACAAGTCTCTCCGTGATGCATAGCTAGAGGACTTGGGGCATGGGGCATGTTTTTATTTTCTTTCTGCTTGTGGGTGTTGTCTTGAACCTCTTCAATGTCTCTTGTTGTCTCCTTGACACACTTAGGAGATTTAAGGCATCATCCTTGACTATTTTTGCACAACCATTCTCATGGTCATCCCGACATTTATGCCTTGACGCGAGCATGGTTTTGCTACATTAAATTGGGTAAGCTAACATTGCAGTCATCTTGACCTTTATGTCTTTGATGCTCATGTTATAATCTTTCCACATTCCAATCTGATATAAATCACACTCATATCTTCATAGTTGCGTTTGTGACTAGTGTTGATTGTGTGATTGTCCAATGTCCGGTAATAACAACCCTATGATGAAAATAAGTTCTTTTACATTCTCTAATGAATGATGAACACAAAAAACCTATGTTACCCATGCAAGTACACCTTTGCATTTTCATGTAGCTTGCATTATTTAGACTTCATGTTAAATTTGCACTTTTAGGCTGCATTATGAGTTTGAGAGGGTTTTCCTTCATCTTTCTTGTGGACTTTTAATCAACTGTGATCACGTTCTGATCTTCATTTCCTTATCTTCTTTCGTGATCTCAATCAAAATTTCCCATCTTAAATAGTTGATTGATTTTGAGACATTCTCTTTCTTGAGGCAAATTCTCTTTCTTCTCTCCATTTCTTTCCATTTCTTCCAAACTTCTATCTTCCATTCACTTTCACCCCACTTCTTTTCTTCTAATTCAACCTTGGGGTATAATCTTTCTTGCTAATCTACCTTGGTTCTATGATTTGTTTATCTTTCATCTTATGTCAAGAACCTTATGTTTAGTTCAATTTGATCAAATTTATCAATTTACTATTTCTCCTCTATCTCATTTTGATTTTGATCACGAGGGGGCAGTACCTACCAAACTTCAATGCTTGACTCAGCTTTATCAAATTTATCAATTGCTTCTCTTGAGGCAACCTTGCTTGAGATTCTTATCTCCTATTTTGGACTTGATTCAGCTATGTCTCATCCTTTAGCTTTAGCTTATGCTTGTCCTGATGTGTTCCCATCCGTCGAACACACATCTGGGTTGTTTTGTGATCCCAAATCAATCTCACACTGTAATTCCATTCTTTGACTGCATGTGATCCCAAGTCAACCTCACATTAGTCAAAGAGGGGCAAATGTAAGCACCCCAAAATGGTCACCTAGACTTTGGGCCCCATTTATTCAATTATCAAAAATCAATCCCTAAATCAAACTTCTTGATCAAATTGTAACTATTTCAATTATTTCAATTTTCCCCTAAGGTTTGAATATTTCATTAACTTTATTTAATCAAAAGAAATAAATCCCTTTTAAATAAATAAAATAATGTTATTTAATTGAAATTAATATTCCTTAAATGAAATAATGTTATTTAATTAAAATCCATTTTTAATTAAATGATTTTATTTTATTTAATTAATATTCATCTCTAAATTATATAATCTTATTTTATTTAATTAAGAGAGATATTATTCTTTTAAATTAAATAAATAAAATATTCTCTCAAGGTCTTTTGTGATGGAAAAGGAAACAAGCTAAATAAAAATAAAAGAAATAAATAAAAATTCTTTTTCCTACAAACTTTCTAAAAAATGACATTTGTTTCCTCTTTTCCATTTATCCCACATTGCTTCTAGCTTTGCATTCAAATCCACTTTTTTCTATAAAATGAGCCCTCTCGCTCTCAGTTGAGGATCTTGAATTTTCACATCATTATTATGCTACAGATTTTCTTGAGCTTTATCATTTGAGATTGCACATTAGTTAATTTCATAAGAATTTTAGTTTAATAGCATATAGTTTAATCTCATTGCATTGTAGCTTAATCCACTTCATTGCTTAGTTTGATTTTCACATATATTAATTGGCAAAGTAGTTGCATTGTAATCATATAGTTTAAATTAAGTTTATTTTGCATTTATAATCATTTAGAATAGTATTTCATTTGCATGCATGAACAAGATTCATGGAGATTAGCATGCTTGCTATTCATCTTTGAATCTCTCGTTCTAGGGTGTACTTGCATGGGTTGACTAGGTCGATCTGAGGGCCTTATAATCAATCCCTGCACATACTTGGATAGAGAGCTGTGAGTCGATTTGTGAGGGCTCATTCTTGAGTCTCCTTGCATATAAGGATTCACAGAAGTGTACCACATCTTGGTGTACACACATCTATCATGGGTGCACATTCTACATTAAGGGGGGCTTTCTTGCTTCTCTTCCTACTTCATTTGAGAAGTCATCTTTGTCTTTGGAGTTTGATCCAAATTCTTATGTGGATCAGTTATCATTGGTTCCTTGTTTGTCACCTTCTCCTATTAGGCTTTCTCCTGATTGGTTTGTGGCATCTTCATCAACCAAGGACATGGAGACACTTGGGCATACTTCAAAGACATCATACTTCATTTGGATTCCCCTTCCTACTTCCTATCCACAATGGGAAGCCTTCTTGCATCTATACTTAGTGTATCTTCTTCCTAAGAGGAGAAATGTTGTTTGTAGGCATTGGACTATGTTTTATCTTCAAGCACTTACCATCCTTGGAGTAGATTACTCATTATGGGGGGGGATATCATTTCTCCTTGTTTCCTTCCTTTGGGGGGAATTTTTTATTGTATATGCATAATGTATGTCATAATTGGGGGGTCTTGATTACTCCATCCATGCATGCATCTTGTATTCATCTCTTTTTTGGGGGGGATGGTTTTTCCCATGAGGTTTTCCCTCTTTCTCCACTTTATGAGAGATTGTTTTGTTCTTTCATATTGTACATGGGTACCTAACATGGCCTAGTAGCCAGGACCCATCTTGCATTGTGAGTTTAAGTGCATTCCCCTAAGTTGCACTTAAGGGGGGGTGTTGGTGTAATTAAATATTTACTAATTACACTTACTTAAGTTTACTTAGGATAATGCATTTGCATATTAGTTGTCATTGTGACACCTAGGAGTTTGCACATCATTTTAGCACATGGTTAGGAGAATTTCCACTTTAGGTGTGATAGTTGCCATCACATACTTCTTTGTGTGTGAGATCCACCTTTAGTGCTCTTATCACATTATCATCCTCTTATTGTTGCACATGTTGCACATACTTTCATGTACAATGGAGGATGATCCACCTTTGGTGGACATGTGATTCCACCTTGTGTGGGTGATATCTTATCATCTCATTATCATGTAGTCTTATTGCATTGCCTATATATTTAGGCACTCCTACTTTGTATTCAATTTAATTAGCTATAATCAATTATTTGATTATTTTTCCTATCTCTTTTGTGATATCTCTTGAGCTTCTAGATCTTGACTTTTATTCTTTGCCTTAGGCAAATTCTTACATGATATCAGAGCGATATCAAAATTCTTACAAAATTAATATTTTATTACAAAATGATATATTTTGAGTTAGCTCATCTAAATTTTCTATGCCAATATTATAATATATGAGATAACAATTACAAATACTTTTGAATTATATTTAGGTCTCTTGATTAATAGGGTAATAATAATAAAGGAATATTAAAAATAGCACAAATATTAGTCATATAAGATACAAAATAAAAATAAAGAACCAATTCAATTATACTAGTGCATGTAGAGGAGAGCAAAAACACAAATTTGGTTGATATAGATGTCCTTATTAGTACCTTGCAAATGAATGTGCTATGTCTTTGGTTTATTATCAAGTGTCCATCCCTTAGGATTTATACATTTTCAATGTAACTTGAGTTTGATGTTGAGTGAAAATTGATAGTTGTCTTTTTGGTGATCTGTCAATAATGAAAAACAAATTCGAGACAGAAGTTGAAAATTAAAAGTTTAAGATAATACAAACTAGGATTGATGATGTAATGGAGATTGATGAAATTGAGTTTAATACCATCTTAACTTCATATGAAATAATACTCATGATAATAATGTGACCATGGAATTGTCATAAGATGATGTCCTTAAATACTTAACTTAGACAACACTAATCGAATACTTAGTATTTATATCAACATTAATGACCATATCTTGAGATTGACAATCTTAGAAAGTGGATAGATTGACAATCAAAATTAACGAAAATTCTAACAGAAGATTTATACCTGATAGTAAAAAAATTAAAATTAATAGATAATATAAAATCCTCCTCCAAAAATCCAACCTAAACTTAGAAAAAGGAAGCAAAATTTAGGGTATCTAGATAATCTACTTCTCCCATGTTTTTCGTTTACAAGTATTTGGGTGGCTAAGTCATATATATCTATTGGTAGGAGTTATAAACATGAGAGATTGTACTGAATTTGATGGTAAATTGAAACATCGTTTCAAATGAAATTCATGTTTGAAATGTTTGGTCAAGTGGGTGAATCAAATCTAAAGATGCGGTCGAATAAACATGCTTTTACAAGGAAAAAAAGTATAAAAAAACAAAAAATGTATTTAAGGACATGAGTACGAAAAGGTAGCCAACAAAGAGTGGTCGGTCACACAATCTAAATCCTATTTAGTTTTATTTCCATTTATTTTTGAGATTTTTGAATTATTTTTTCATTTATTTTTTTTCCTTATTATAGAATTGTTTTTATTATTTTTATTATAATGCTTTAGGTGTATGTATTGTGTATTTGTTTGATTTTGTACGAGTTTTGATATTATGTTTTTCTTAATGTTTTGTAATGTTATTTATATATTTCATTAATAATTCTTTGTATTGATATTATGTTTGGACTATTTTTAGTATTTCAATTTTTTTATTTTCAGTATATGTCATATGTTATTTGATTATGTTATCTATTTCGACATTATATTAGTGTCGATTATTGGTTCTGTATTTGTGTTATTTGGATCATATTATCTAAGATGAAGTTAATGTGATGTAATTTATTGATATTATATCCTATTGGATGTTTATCCTATGTCAAGCTATTTTGTATGGAGCAAACATTTCCAACATTTCATTATGTAGGTAAAGGTTTTGCCTCATTGATGGTTCAATTGAATCTAATTATTTTGGGCAAAAATGTTGTGTATCCTTGTAAAATTGTGATTTGAAGTGATGTTAATTATGAATCCATGTTTCATGAATACAAATATATAACGTGTGTGTCTTTTAAAGCACATTTATTTAACTCTTGATTGTGAACTGCATTTTATTGGTTTCTATAATTCTTATTTTGGAGTGTTCATAAATAAACTAAATGATTGAAGTGAGAAGTTAGTTATTCAAGTGTTTGATTCATGGAAATGTTTAATGCATTTTAAAATTGGATATTTATAAGACGTATTTATGTTTATAAATTCTTATAGATGTGTTAGTCAATCTAGTTAGATTAAATCTATTAGACATTTAAAAGAATTGCCAATATGCATTTAATTAATAATGCTAGTAAATTAAAACTTTTAAAATTGTCTTGTAAGTAGAAAAGGTAGAAAAAAACACAATAAATATTAAAAGGAACAAAACATAGATGTGAAAGGAAACAAAATAAGCTAGAAATTATTGATAAGAAAAATTACATATGTAAGTAATCCAAGCACAAAATTAAAACACAAACCATACTTATAATTTGGTATAGACTAACTACCACATAGTCATCATTTCTAGGATACATGTCCATCATAATGAGCTAGAATTCAAAATAAATACTCACATATTCATTCTCATCAGATACTCTTTCAGAGTTGGAAGGTACATACATCTGAATTTTAATTGAATAAAACCAATTCCAAATGAAATAAGAGAAAATATATCAAGGTTTCAATTCAAAAATATCAAGAATAGGATGGGCAATGTGATTCCATTAGAGATGTCAGTTCTTCTTTAGACCATGGGACCCCCTAGACTTTAAAGATCACTCATTAGATTTGGTTCCTTTAGTTACTCTTGAGAATGTTCCTTCTCAAGAGGTGATTAATGAGGAGCCCCCTTCTAGGTCTAACATCCTTCTCTCTGACTCTGTGACACGAAAAGAGAGCCTTGGTCTCATAGTACATAAGAGGAAAATCAAGACCGTGGATTCCCCTAGTCCAAGCTACAAGAGGAAATAAACTAATACAAGTCTCCCTAATTGCTTTGGTAATTTTAGGGTTGGAATGGATGATTCCAACTAAGATTTTATAGGTTTACAATACATACATTAGGGAATGTCAAGGGACTTGAATCTCCTAACAAAAACTATATTGCAAAAGATTTATAAACATTGTATGAAACAAATATGCTATCTATTTACAAGAAGTGAAATCTACTTACTTCATGTTGGATGTGAGCCTTAAATGCATTCAGCGAGGTGCATCTTATTATGCTACCACTCGTGAGAAAGGAAATGGAGGAATTTCCATATTACTTACTAATAAATGGTTTCTAATTGTCAAAGAAGTTGAATTTTCTCAATGTGATAGAGTTGCCTAGATCTTTATATAATTGAAAAAGAAAAAAAAACCCTTGGTCTTTGTTCCATTTATGCCTCTAACAACTATAGGGAAAGAATCAAACTATGGAAGTATATATATAATCTAAGTGATCTTCCCTTGATTTTCGGAGGATATTTTAATATGATCGAAAAGTAGGAGGACAAATCAGGAGGAAATAAATTGGAATGGAAAGGTAATTACCTCTATTATTCGACTAAAATGACATCTAGATTTAATCTTTTTTTATCTTATGGAGAAAATAAAAGAGAACCATGGTAGCCTTTGGTATGTTTAGAATGTACATTTGGCCTTTTTATTTTAGGATTATTTTGTAGTAGGTTTCACTTAAAGAGTGGTATCCAAATATAACAAATCTGGATAAAGTGTCAGCTCTAAAATGCGTTGAATGACTTCTTTAGGATTATCAAATAACATCCAAACAAGTAGCTAAGAAAAAATTTCCATAATCAAGAAAAATATCCTTAATTTCACAAGTTTACAAAGACAAAAAATCTAGATGAAGTACCCCCTCTAAAATGTGTTGAATGGCTTCTTCAGGATTATCATTATAAATATCCAAATGAGCAGCTAAGAACCCTTTTCCATTATCAAGAAAAATATCCTTAATTTCATTATTTTTTTACTCAATAATGGCAATCTCTTCCATGAGGTTAACCTCACCCTTCAATAAAATGTCAGCAGTTCTCTCATCTATCTTATACTCTCTCAACTTTTGGGGGTCATAGGGACTTGATAAGTTGGATATATAACCATATTGTGCTCTATCCTTGAAGTGCAACAATTCATTTTGACAAACCTCATCAATCTTGTTCATGAGTTTATGTCTTTTGTCAACCTTTCAAAGAAATGCTCCATTGGTAGTAAGCCCATCAACACTACTAGATCTTGCCACCATTTCACCAATTATTTGTATTCTATTTTCACCCCTTATTCCTGGGTCCTCAACTTGTGCTCTAGAAATATCAATCAACTTGAATAATAAGAGTTGTTTCTAAAATTTTGAGTGAAATAACAAGTATATAGTAGTTTCAAAGAAAAATTTGTACTATCCTTGTAGCTTTTTCCTATTGTATTTTTATTGTATATTATTATTCATAAAAAATAAAAATTATTATTTGGTATTTTTATTTTATTATGGGTGACAACTTTTCAGATAGTAGTGATGTCAAGGAGGAGGAGGAGGAGGAGAAAAGAAGTAGAACTAAACTAAATCCTCTTTCAAATTAAGTTAAGGAAATAGTAATTTTAAAGAGAATTGTGTAAACTAATCTCTCAACTCAATTTTGAAAATATTTGACTATGGCGTAAAAATTATCTACAACAATAGATGATGTCATGGCTACAAAACCAAATATTTCATGTTTGGATTTATGGATGCAATATATATTTTCTCTCATGTGTAGAGGAATCATTTCCATATAGTTGGGTAATGTTCATAGTTTCTTATATTTTATATTATTCTTGTGTCTTATTTATGTCGCTTAATTATATGGGTTAAACCTCACCTCCAATGCAACAATATGGTAGGACCCTTGTTGCAATAGCTCTAAGTAGCATAACATATTTGTGCCATTATTGATCACCTATAATACTCTTGGCTTTCCCATTAATAAAAAATGTGATTTCACCTTAGTGCTTGCAATGTTACCACCCATTTGTAGTTGTACCAATTTAAAATTTAATTTTTACTAATTTTAAAGCAATAAATCATTAACCAAATTTTCTTTCTTTGTGATTCCAAGAGAGAAGCTACCTACTAATAAATTGTGCAACAATGGATAATGTTTGGATCCAATTTAATGTGCTATAGATGATTGACATCCTTTGATTATTATATTCCTAAATACCATTTTCATACTTGTAGAGTGACGTCTAGAGTGTATAGTGATGTCTAGAGTTTCATAATGCTATTGCAATCAATGCAAAGAAAATCTTATTTCTACTATTGCACTTTTGAATCATTCACTGAATTTTTTGTTTATTCTTCCTTCCTTCTTTGCTTTTTATTTATTTAATATATGTTAAAGTGTTTATATAGTAACCTTTTCTAGAATAATTAGACTAAGAAATTATAATAGTCACCTTACCAACAATGTTGTACACCAACAAAGGAAAACTCCAATGCAAACACAATTTGTCAAGCACTGTACAATATACATAATTCAACCCCAACACACGAAGACATGGAACTATTAATGAAAAGCACAAACAAACAACTTACAACAAATAAAAATGAACAATTTAATAATTGAATACACCTATTTCACACTAATAATTTAGTAAGACTATACAATAGAAATATCATTAAACAATTAAACTGTATAGTTGCAATGAGCATTACAACAAGTATTAAAGAAGAAAAACAAACATTGAAGCTAATGACGAACAACTCGAGAAACAAGTGCTACTATGCAAAGGCCAACAAATCATGCTCACAACCAACATATGGACACAAACAAGACTTGTAAATGGAGCTCTTGCTGAAGTTATTGACATTGTTGATAGTCCTGGTTCCAAACCACCAAAGAACAACATCAAGAAGGAAGCAAGCATCTCAACAAATGACAGAAACATTATTTCAATTAATCAATTTGGATATTGTACAAACATTTTGTTTATGTCACACCCCAAGTATGTTTGAGTTCATTCATATTTGGTTTTCCATATACTTCAACATATGTTACTATTATCGTACCAATTGCACCTCCTTTTGGCGCAAGTGATAGTTATTATTTTAGGGGATAAGAAATTCAATGTAAAAAGATGAAAGTATTTAGTATTTTAGATTTAAGCTAAAAAATAACTTTGATGTAATGTAGAGTTTTATTTGTTAAATATTTTTTGTGAGATTGATCTTATCTATTATAAAGAAAGTTAACACGTTGATTTATAAAATGACAAACTAAACTTCTTGATAATGGCTTGATGTAACTTGTTTAAATTGTTATCTTTGTACTTTGGATAAAATTCTCCTAGATTGACCTCTCTCTCTCTCTCTCTTCACACACACACACACACACACAAGATGATCCTATTGGTAATGAAGCTTGATTATCTTATTGATTTAGGATTTCTGTTTCAGTCTTGTTTGGATCCCTATAAGTGGATTCATAGTTGATTTGAAGCTATCACTTCTCCATTAAAACCTTTGTTGAAAAATAACATACTTTGATAAAGAGCATATTAATGGACCTTATGTATTGCACAAATATAAGTAGAAAAAAGACAACATATTCTCTAATAACCTTCCACACCTCTTTGACATGCCCATTGCACAACAAGATACAATTGCTAGTTAAATATTATATTAAAGTAATAAAAATATTAACATAAATAGCTTACTAATGGACATCATGTATTGCACAAATGTATATAAAAAGTACACGAACATATTCTCTAATAGCCTTCCACTCCTCTTTGACATACTCATTACATAACAAGATACAATTGCTAGTTAAGTATTATAAAGGAAAAACTATGAGATTTTTAAAGCAAACACTTCCAATCCACCATAGAACAGACACTTATACAGATTTTTATTTGGTGTATGGATACATGGAGAGAATTTGGTTGGTGGATACAGAAAATTAATTTAATAAATTTGTAAATGGATTCATTAGAGGCTTAGGGAATTATGTTTTTTTTAAAATTTGGTTGGTGAATAGAGAAAATTAATTTAAAAAATTTGTAAATGGATTCATTAGAAGCTTAGGGAATTATGTTTTTTTAAAAATTTGTTTGGAGGCATGACGCACAAAAGCCTTGACAAACGTCTTCACATTCTTTGAAAGTTATTATTATAATAATATAAAAGCATTCGTGTGAAGAGAAAAATTTAACGGCATGACTTGTAATAGAGAGTGACAGCTTACTGATTATGAATGAGCTATGAAGATTCGACGTAGTTTAGAGGTGGAAATGTCTTTGTCATTGGGCGTTGAGTGAAAATATTATTGAGAATGAAATGCTTAGTGTCTACTATAATAGCCCCACCTTTTCTTCACATTTAAGCCACTAGAGCTTTCCAATCCCTTCAATATCAAGTCATGGTTGAAAAGATTAGGGATGTTTAGGGTACATTCAATTATTTTGTGAAATCTTCACAATTCTATTAATTATATTGTATTATAATTAGGAATATATTTTAATGATTTTTGGATTTATACGTGTCGTATAAGGATTGTGTTAATATTTTTTTGTATAGTTCTAATTTTATCAAATATCTTTAAAGAGACATTAAATAATAATAATAACAAAAATCATGTTCTAAATGGCATAGAAGTCAGAATGAAAATGATAGAATATTTTACATAATAACAAGTTTTATATGACAAATGATAGGGAAGTTACATTAGAAATGATGTAAATGAAATCAAGGACTATATATTTTTAGGGGATGATCTTTATAACTATCTTTTAAGTGAGTGTACAATTATTAATTTGTATTTTTTTCAATAATTAACTATTATATTATTGATATTTGTCAATTGACATATTGATAAAACATCAACATCTAGTAATAAAGAGAGTGTCTCATACAGAGAAATATGTCTCAACAATGTTATTATAATATGACATTTGATTGCAATCTTAGTGTTTAATGTTGCATTTCTCACTTCTTTGGAACATGTATTTGGATATCCATGTAGTTAAAATATATTATTATTTTATTATTATTCTCTGTTGAGAATATTAGTTATAATGACATTCAATAATGAAGGTGGATTATGATGGTCATGGTCATAAATCGATAATTCTTTATTATTCTATGGATCCCACATGTGTATTGGCCTCATATTGGCATGTCAGTTTAGAGGAGTATTCCCATAAAGTGAAATGGTCAAAGACATTAGGTTCCTTTTACTATTTATGGATGTATTAATTTATCATATGGGGGAGTGTTTTTCATAACATGATTTTGAGTGGTTTGGGTTTTATGGGTGTGGCTATAAATTGATGATTCTTCATTATTTTGTGGATCCCTTATAAGTAGAGGACTCATATAGGAGTGTCATTTTAGAGGATTTTTCCCATGAAGTGAAATGGTAAAAAATTGTGATATTGCTTTTACGATTCAACTGTGTGGTTTTTTATTCAAACTCATTGACCCATGTTTCATGTTTTGAGTGGTTTGGGTTTTATGGGCGTGGCTATAAATTGATGATTCTTCATTATTTGTGGATCCCTTATAAGTAGAGGACTCATATAGGAGTGTCATTTTAGAGGATTTTTCCCATGAAGTGAAATGGTAAAAAATTATGATATTGCTATTACGATTCAACTGTGTAGTTTTTATTCAAACTCATTAACCCATCTCTCATGAGAATGAATAGAAAACTTAGCACTCATTTCTAGGTGATGATGAATAGGTGAAGAATTGAGACTTTCCAAGAGGTCACCCATCCTAGAACAACTCCATCTCAAGCATGCTTAACCATGAAGTTTCCTCCAAGATTAACCCCACTTTTCTTGCAACCCTGTTTGCAAAACCTTCAAAAATGTTGTGCCTTATGAACCATTCATGGATGTATTACAATAGTAAAAAAATTTGAGTTACATTTACTATTCATGGATATATTATTTTGTCAATTTTGTGGGTATTGTATTTTTTTCATAACATGTTTTTGAGTGGCTTGGGTTTAAAGAATATGCTTGTAGTTTCCTGTCAACTCTTCTCTATATTTTATATGCATTGGACAAAGGGTCCATATATTAATTTATAGGTATATTAGTTTTCCTAAAAAATATATTGACAAAATAAATTTCCTGATTATGTACAGTTTGTTTAAAGATTAATACATGTACTTGTGCTTTCTTTAATGGTTTTTTTTTTCTAACCACATCTAGTGTCATGTGTTCAAATCCTATAATTTTTTTTGGTTTCTTATATACTAATTTATAGTTCTACACATCCATTTTATGGTAAATCAAATGATGATATATAATTAGAATTTTAATCATGTGTACTCTACTAACAAACTTTTCCCTATTGTAGTTTCCCATATTTTTACAACATTTAGAATTTACACTTTGGTTTTGTTGAGAAGGGGATACCTTTCTTGAAGTGGTGTGTTTTTTTATAGTTATAGTGAGAGTTAACTCTTGTTATGGGAAAAAGTGGGTTTTTGAAAGGGTCGTAACTCTTTCCAATAAGACAATAAAAACTATAATATGTCCTAACACAAAAAAAAATGAAGCACAAAAGGGATAGAGTTTAATAATTAAAAATGATAGATGCAATCATGAAAAATACAAAACCAAAAGCACAAAACATAAACAAACTACATAGAAGAAATTTCATTCATTCCACTAACAAATTTTTAGTCGTCATGTATAAGTCCTAAGTATAGATAAGTTTCTTATTTGAGTGGCTTTATGTATATTTGTCAATAATTGAACCTTAGCCTCCACCTCTTAATTGGAGATTGACAAGTTCAGTGACACTATTTATAAGTTGTACAATATGACAATGGATGGTCTCTTTGAAGAGTAAGATTAGTGGAAATTAATTACAAATGAGTATCTAATCAAAATTTGAATGATTGGACAATTAGACATAATGAACCATTTTCTTGTGTCTTACATATTTCATTCTCTTCTATATCTGATAATATACATTGATATTTAAATTATGATTAAATGGTATCTGTTGTGTGTGTGAATTTTGTACCTGATCTGTACACACAACACTTCAGTAAAACATTAGAGGTTAGCAAAAATCAAAATCGTGCAAAATTAAAATCTAATTTAACCAAGTGATTTACTACCTTCTAGTAGGTGCGAGATTGATGTTCTCAGATTGTTATCGAGATCAGTGACCTAGACGACACCTAAATGAAGGATTTGAATGCAATTGATCTAGATATGAATTGAATGCAATTAAGCTATTTTTTTGGATTTTCTATGTAATAAGAATGATAAAAACTTGATATGAAATCTAATCTATATGAAATTGATCTGCTAAAATGATCTAACAATGATATGAAAAAGAATTTAAATGAATGTAAAAAAACAAATTGATCTCACAATAGCCTTGATTCGCAATAAGCTTTGATTCTCCAAATTTCAATTCTCCAATGTGATTGTGCAAAAATATGAGATGATTTGGGATGAGCTGAAGCCTTTAATTTTATAGAAATCCAAGGCTTTAGAGGTGCATGGAAAAAAGCCATAAATCACTCAGATTAACTCAGCTTGATTTTTGAGTTATCTGATAATAAAGATAATTTAATTCACAAAAACATGCAAATCATGCAAAAATAGCTTCTTAACTCAAAATAGAGTTTAGCTTTAATTGATAATTGATAGTTGTCTGCTTTTCTTGATTGTGCATGATTTATTTATGAATTGATTTAATAATAAAGTGATTTATTTCCAACTTAACTGATTTTTGAAAATAAATAATTGATTTATGGGTTAATCAATTATTTTTCAAGCTTTTATTCAAAAACAATATTATTAAAAATTGACAACTTGCTTTAATTAATTAAATAAGAATTTAATCAATTATTCATAGGATTTTGGATTTATTGTCAAAATTAAATAATACAATTAATAATAGATAGAATTAAATTTAATTACATAATTAAGTGGCAAGATATTAAATCTAATTAATTAAATATGAAAATATTCAATTAATCAAACTTAGGATAAATGTGATTTATTGCCAAATTGATGCAGGAGCATCCTGGGTGTAAGTGCAATCTTGCATCACCCAAAAATATTTCTATTTTTATTTTCAATAAGGGCTATTTTGTGCAGAGCTGCTATTTATGGAAAGTTACTATTTTTGGTAATTTTCATCTGTGCTCAGAATGATCTAATTTCTTTCTTGGAGGTTCATTTTGGTCATATAAGTCTGCCAGTAAAGTTTCATTTCCAGATCAAGTGCATGTTGGAAGATATTGAAAATTTTCGGTATTGGCAGCAGGGTACAGAAACTTTGGACTTAGTTTTGAAGGCTTTAGAGGCCCCGGATGAGGTCAAAAATTTGGGTGACGGGCGCTTGTGCTAGTCAAGCCTGTAGAGCGCTTCATGGCATTTCCGAAATGGGGTTATAATAGCCGATCGGGTCAACTGGTGATGACTTATGGTTTTCGGAAGTTGGGCCACCCGAAATGGCGAAAAACAATTTTCTTCAAAATTTTTGTTCGGGTTTCAAAGGTTATCTTGAGCCGACTATGATGTAATAAAATGTAAAATAAAATAATTCTAAGTTTGGTCGGCCTTATTGGCTAAAAATTCTGGAACCTTCCCAAGCGGTGGAAAAATTGCCTATATAAGGAAGGCTATATTATTGTCTTAGGCAGTTCAGAATAGTTCTGGGTAGTAGATCTGGGTATTGATTTGAGGCTTTGTCCTACAGAATGTTGTAAGGAATGCCCATGTGGCTTTGCATATTGTAATTCTGAAAGTTTGTAATTCCACATTTGTGGAGATAATAAGAAGCCAATTTTCTGTTCTTGCATATTATTGTTGTTGTTTCTCTATTTCTGTTATGTGTTTATGGTATTAAGGGGAGCACCCTTCATCAAGTGGTATCAGAGCAGGTTTTCTTGAGTGTGTAAACAAATCGCCGACTGTGAGATAGTTTGCACCAGGACCATGGTTAGGGTTTTAGCGCGCATCGCGAAAATGCCTCCACGAAGAGAACGTGGTGGAAGACCTGGTGCTGTGACACCTGAGGTTAGAGAGCTGCAGAGACAAGTGCGAGCATTGCAAGAAGAGATTCACAGAGGAATGAATCTTAATGTCAGAGATGAAAGCGAGGATGAAGCCGAAGAAGAATATGAAGCAGGAGAAGTTGAAATTGTGAACCAGGAGGAAGAAAGACTTTTTCGGGCCATTTCCAAGATTGGGAAAAGACCTAAGATTGAGGTTCCTACATTTTCTGAAAATCTTAACCCAGAGGAATTGATTGACTGGATCAATGAATGTGAAGAATATTTTGAGTACGAAGATGTTGACGATCCTGATAGGGTCAAATTTGCGAAGGCCAGACTGAAAGGTCATGCGAAGATCTGGTGGCAAGAAATTCAATTGGAGCAAAATAGAAGAGGGAAAGATAAAATCACGAGATGGGGATCGGATGGTGGATAAATTGAAGCGACAGTTCATTCCTGTTGATTATGAGCTTGACCTACTGAAGAAAATGCAGAGTTTGAAGCAAGCAGGAAGATCTATTCAGGAGTATACAGAGGAGTTCTATCGACTTCTCATCAGAACAGGCCATGCAGAAGCTGATAAGGAGAAACTTGCCCGATACCTTAATGGGTTAAGGCCAAGCATTTAGGAGGAGCTGAATCTGGTTTGAATGAACAGTATTGAAGAGGCATACTAGTTTGCCCTAAAAGTAGAGGAAAAGCTGAATAAGAAGTTTGAGAGCAGACAAAACGGAAGAGGTCGCGGTGGATGATCTGGTGGACAGTCATATGGTGGCCGAAATGAAGATCTGAAAAAGAAGGACGAGGCCAGTAGCAGTCAGAATCAGAGAGGAAATAATTCCAATCATTTTCAGGATCAGAATAATAGAGATCAGAGAGGAAGAGGAAGAGGACAGGGATCTAGAAGAGGTGGCTTCCGTGGAACATGTTTTCACTGTGGAGAAGAAGGTCATAGGGCATTTGAATGTCCTCAGTGCCAAGGCAGAATAGACAGGAGAAATGAAGGCCAGGCCAGAGTTGCACATGTAGATGAAGATGCCAGATCATCAAATTCTGAAGATGCTGAAAGAGGAGAAACGTTGATTAACAGAAGAGTCCTGTTGAGTGGTGAGAATGAACCTGAGCAAAGGAGGAGCTTGTTTCGTACCAGGTGCAAGTGTGAAGGTAAATATTGTGATGTGATTATCGATAGTGGAAGCACTGACAATTTGGTGTCAGAAGAGATGGTGACAAAGTTGAAGCTCAAGAGATAGAAACACCCACATCCATATCGGATTGCCTGGGTACAAGATGACCACAAGGTCATGGTCAATGAACAATGCCTAGTGAAGTTCAAGATTGGCGGATACCAAGATGCGGTATTGTGTGATATCATATCTATGGATGCATGTCATATGTTGTTGGGTAGACCATGGCAGTTTAACAGATGTGCTGTACATGATGGTCGTGCGAATACCTATTCCTTGACAAAGGATGGAGTGCGACATAAGCTAAAGCCATTGAAGGAGACCGAAGAAAAGGTATGTGGTAATGCAAGAATAACATTTGTTGATGGAAGAAAATTCCTAGATGGTATGAGGCATGAGCATGTGTGTTTTGCTTTAATTCCAAAAGTTGGTAAAGAAGAAGCAGAGGATGTACCTGTAGAGGTTGCAGATTTGTTGAATGAGTTTCAGGATATTGTATCTGATAATGTACCCGATGGATTACCACCGGTAAGGAAGATCAGTCATCAGATGGATTTGATTCCAGGAGCCAATTTGCCAAACAAGGCAGCACACAGAATGACACCAGCAGAAAGTGAAGAGTTGAACAGACAAGTACACGAGTTATTGCAGAAAGGGTTGATTCGAGAGAGTCTGAGTCCCTGTGCTATACCAGCGGTATTAGCACCAAAGAAGAATGGAGAGTGGAGGATGTGTACAGATTCCAGAGCAATAAACAAGATCACAATCAAGTATAGGTTTCCATTGCCACGAATGGATGATATTATAGATTGTTTGAGTGGAGCTGTGTATTTCTCAAAGATAGATCTGAAGAGTGGATATCACCAGATTCGGATCAGAGAAAGAGATGAATGGAAGACTGCCTTCAAGACAAAGGAAGGACTATATGAGTGGTTAGTCATGCCTTTTGGGCTAACCAATGCACCAAGCACTTTCATGCGGCTCATGAACGAGGTTCTGAAAGAATTTCTGAGTAAGTTTGTCATTGTTTACCTAGATGATATTTTTATTTTTAGCAAGACATGGGAGGAACATATGATGCATATTCGTATGGTGTTTGAGAAGTTGAGAGAAGAGAAATTGTTGATTAATTTGAAGAAGTGCAATTTTCTGAAGAAAGAGTTAGTGTATTTGGGATTTGTAGTTTCAGAAGAAGGTCTAAAAATGGACCCAGAGAAGGTACAGGCTATCCTTGAATGGCCTACTCCAAGGAGTGCTACTGAGGTAAGATCTTTTCATGGTTTGGCTAGCTTTTACAAAAAATTTATCAAAAATTTTAGCAGTATTTGTGGTCCCTTGACTGAAACAATGAGAGGGGATAGAAAAGAGTTTAAGTGGACTAATGGGGCAGAAAAGAGTTTTCAATTGTTGAAACAAAAAGTTACAGAACAACCTGTTTTAGCACTTCCAAATTTTAATAAGGTGTTTCAAGTAGATTTTGATGCTAGTGGTACTGCAATAGGAGCTGTTATGAGCCAAGAAGGTAAACCTGTTGCTTATTTCAGTGAGAAGTTAAATGATGCCAAGAGGAAATATTCTGTTTATGATCAGAAATTTTATGCTATAGTTCAGGCATTAAAGAAGTGGAGACATTATCTACTTCCTAAGGAGTTTGTGTTGTATACCGATCATCAAGCTTTGCAATATTTGAATAGTCAAGGAAAATTGAATCAAAGGCATTTGAAATGGGTTGAGTTTTTGCAGAGTTATACATTTGTTTTGAAACACAGGAGTGGAAAGTCTAATAGGGTTGCAGATGCTCTTAGCAGAAGGCAACTGTTGCTGACAAAAATGCAGATTGTAGTGGTTGGGTTCAAGGAACTCAAGAATTTGTATCCAGAGGATCCTGATTTTGGAGAAGCTTGGAAAGCTTGTACAGAACCTGTTACTCTAGACAGGACAAAATGGTTGGATTTCATCATCCAGGATGATATGCTATTCAGAGGGAGTCAGTTGTGCATTCCACGAAGTTCTATGAGGGAGAATCTCATCAAGGAGAAGCATAGCGGAGGATTGGCTGGACATTTTGGTCATGATAAAACCCTTGGTTTGGTTAGTGAGAATTATTATTGGCCACAGTTGCAGCAAGATGTGAAGAAGTTTGTACAGAGTTGCAGAGTATGTCAGATGGCGAAAGGAGTGAAGCAGAATACAGGGTTGTATCAGCCATTACCTGTACCAGAGAAGCCTTGGGAGGATATCAGCATGGACTTTGTTCTTGGTTTACCGAGGACACAGCGGGGATACGATTCAATTTTTGTGGTAGTTGACAGATTTTCAAAGATGGCACATTTTATTCCTTGCAAGAAGACTAATGATGCTGTTCATGTAGTAGAATTGTTTTTCAGAGAAGTAGTGAGACTTCATGGTTTGCCAAAGACCATAGTTTCAGATCGGGACACTAAGTTTGTTGGATATTTTTGGCGTACGTTGTGGAAGAAGTTGAAGACAGATTTGAAGTTCAGTTCATCACATCATCCACAGACTGATGGACAGACAGAGGTGGTGAATAGAAGTTTGGGAAATTTGCTGAGATGTTTGGTTGGAGATAAGCCAACAGGATGGGATTTGATTTTACCACAGGCAGAATTTGCATACAATAATTCTGTCAATAGGAGCACTGGTAAATCACCATTCCAGATTGTATATGGAAGTAGTCCAAGAAATGCATCTCAATTGAGAAAGATAGATAAAGGAGAAATAAGTAGTGCTGAAGCTGAGGATTTTGCAGAACACTTGAAGAACATCCATGGGGAGGTGAGGAAGCATATTACCAAGATGAACGCACAGTACAAGGCTAAGGCAGATGAGAAAAGGAGGTATAAGGAATTTCAGGTTGGTGATGAAGTCATGGTTCATTTGCGGAAGGAGCGGTTTCCAGTTGGTACATATAACAAGCTGAAAATGAAGAAGTTTGGACCAAGTAAGATACTAAAGAAACATGATTCAGGAAATGCATATGAGGTAGAATTGCCTACTGAGCTAAATATTTTACCAGTGTTTAACATTTCAGATCTGACAGAGTATCATGAAGGAGGTGTTGAAGATGAGATCACAGCAGCATAGTGGAGTATTCCAGCAACTAGTTCAGACACTAAGGAGATCGAAGATATACTGGACAGTCGTGTTGGTAGAAGCACAAGGAACAGGACATATGAAGAATATCTGGTCAAGTGGAAAGGACGACCTGTTGAAGATTCATCATGGTTGACAAAAGAGGAGGTTAGCCGTCTTGGTTTTCCTCTGCACACCTGAGTCGTGATAGGGTCACTTCTCAAATTTCCCCGGGTGTCTGATGCAGGAGCATCCTGGGTGTAAGTGCAATCTTGCATCACCCAAAAATATTTCTATTTTTATTTTCAATAAGGGCTATTTTGTGCAGAGCTGCTATTTATGGAAAGTTACTATTTTTGGTAATTTTCATCTGTGCTCAGAATGATCTAATTTCTTTCTTGGAGGTTCATTTTGGTCATATAAGTCTGCCAGTAAAGTTTCATTTCCAGATCAAGTGCATGTTGGAAGATATTGAAGATTTTTGGTATTGGCAGCAGGGTACAGAAACTTTGGACTCAGTTTTGAAGGCTTTAGAGGCCCCGGATGAGGTTGAAAATTTGGGTGACGGGCACTTGCGCAGATCAAGCCTGTAGAGCGCTTCATGGCGTTTCCAAAATGGGGTTATAATAGCCGATCGGGTCAACTGGTGATGACTTATGGTCTTCGGAAGTTGGGCCACCCGAAATGGTGGAAAACAATTTTCTTCAAAATTTCTGTTCAGGTTTCAAAGGTTATCTTGAGCTGACTATGATGTAATAAAATGTAAAATAAAATAATTCTAAGTTTGGTCGGCCTTATTGGCTAAAAATTCTGGAACCTTTCCAGGCGGTGGAAAAATCGCCTATATAAGGAAGGCTGTATTATTGTCTTAGGCAGTTCAGAATAGTTCTGGGTAGTAGATCTGGGTATTGATTTGAGGCTTTGTCCTACAGAATGTTGTAAGGAATGCCCATGTGGCTTTGCATATTGTAATTCTGAAAGTTTGTAATTCCACATTTGTGGAGATAATAAGAAGCCAATTTTCTGTTCTTGCATATTATTGTTGTTGTTTCTCTATTTCTGTTATGTGTTTGTGGTATTAAGGGGAGCACCCTTCATCACAAATAATCATTAAATTAAATATAATTAAGATAATTATGAATATTGCTAGGAATATTTCCTGATGCAGAATTTAAGATAATCAATTAGGATTCGATGATGTTTAGATGTGCCTTAGGTTAGGACTTTGATGTCGATTTCATTTGAATTGTTGATATAGAAGATTAATGAACTTATAGCCCATTTTTGGGGTATTACATTTTGCCCCTCTTTGAATTGTTGTGCGAAGCACAGTGGTTCAAAGATAGTTTGTGTTTGATAAAGATATGAAACAGATTCAAAATTGATAATTGATATGAGACAGAAGCTGATTGATATTGATTTGATATGAAGATGATAGGTCCTGAATGACCAAAGATAATGTTCACTATAGCAGCGATGAGCCGAGGATTGCGAAAGAGTGTCAAAGTGCCTGATTCTGAATCTTAGGATTGCAAAGAAGTGAGTGACCGGTTCTAGACTTGATTGTCTTAGCAGAACGAGCAGGTATCACATCCGAACCCTTCAGTTGCTGAAGAACCAAGGAAAGAACACTATGATCCGATGGTTGCAAAAACTGATACAGTTTGCAAGATTAGGAGAATACCAGATTGATATGGATCTCGATGAATCTGATATGCCCTGGAAGTGATGATAGATTTTTCTTGAGTGATGAGGACTTTTGATGAATCAACAACTAGATATGGTTGTTGTCTTGATTATTGAGGAAAGATATGATTTCAGCTTTAGATTACAAACTTTGAATGATATGCAATACCATGCCCCCTTCGGAATTAAAATTGAAATCTGACAAGAAAAGTCAGCGTTGATAGTTTAGAAGCATGTTAATTGATTTGAGAAGTGGTTATACACGTCCAAGAATGCATTCTGCATCATTTGGAGGTCCAAAAGACCAAATTTGACTAGGTTTGACCATGTGTTGACCATAGTTGACCAAGTTGAAAATTCAATAGTTTGATGTAAGATAATCAGTTAAGTTGAATACTAGATTTCTGTGATGATTGAAGGTTGATTATGCAAGTAGTTAATAATATAAACAGTCTCAGATTTTAATTTTGATCCCGAAAAAGGATTGTACTTGCTATTTCATTGGAGGAACCTTCTTGTTAGATTTGAAAAGTAGATTGAAGAATTGTTTAAGTTTTCAAGAAATTTGTGAGATCATGCAAAGTGCAAAATGCAAAGAAACATGCAAAATGAAATGCAACCTAGGACCTAGGACATACTCACTGATCATGTGTCGATTTGTTATCATCATTGAACTTTTAGGTAACCAGATAAATCAATACAATGTCCACTGGCTATGAAACTATAGACATATGAATATTGATTTGTAATGCTCAAGAACCAATACAACACCCATTGGTCAAACAACCATGGATATATTAATATTGATTTTATTTTTGGAATGTCGGATTAGATACAAGCACCAAGGCACAAACGTCAGGATGACCTGAATATCATGTCCATTTTGATATAGCAATTTGCATTTAACATACACATCAAACAGTCAAGAGATCATTCTAAATCCAGTGTGAATTACCCGTAGTGACCCTTTATCATTCACATCCTTAGGTAAGATCGCGTTTCACAGTAGGAGAAAAAACTTACTCAAAAAGACAATAGTGAGATCAAACTTCCTTGAATTTTCTAGGTATCAATGGTCGAGGTACGCATGGCCATCCAATTCGAGATAGAGGCTCTTACAGTCGGACACCATTTCAATCCAAAATTTCCAAAGTTGTTAGATTTTCACATACAAGCAGAAGACAAAAAAAAAGATTATGCCCCCAGTCATCACTCTCTAAATCCTATAAGGGACATCATCGAAGAGCTCGAAGGGACACAATATGCAAAAATCTCAATGTGAATCAGTAAGCATACAAGGAGATAAAAGCATGAAAAGCACATATTATTTTCAATTTGATGTTGATTGTTGTTGTAGATGCAAAATCCTTTCTAGAGAGGAGACTGACTGACTGACTCACATGAAGCTTCAAAGGACTCTGACTGGATATGATACGTCTCAGATACATGGGAGACCATAGGATATGACATTGATTACCCCCAAGTGTTAAGCATTGATAGGATATAGACACTTGAGCTGATTGGTGTACAGACTGACTTACTTGAAAATTGGAAATGCAGAAACAAATCGGGAGATATGTACAAACTAAAGCAAGACTGAAAGCTGGGAAAGACCAAGATTGCATCGATAGATGGAGCATTTTGAAACAAGTGGCACCTGTTTGTCAGGTTTTCATCATCTTGGTAGAGATTCTATTTTTGCTACCAAGGCGCCTGTTTCCAGGTTTTCACCAAGGCACTTTTTTTTCTTTTTTTTTTTGTATTTTTTTCATTTTTCATTTTTCATTTTTTCAATTTTTTTGAATTTTTGATATTTTTTTATTTTTTTGTGAATCATCAAGGCACCTATTGCTAGATTTTCACCAAGATGTTCATTTTTTCAGGACTTTTTCTAATTTTTATAATTTTTTCAAGACATTTTACCATAGACTGAATGCCTTAGGCGTAGAATTTCTTCAAATGGAGAGCGTTGATTGGTTCTTGGAGCTGTTCTCCTTTAGTCATTGAGAGTTGACAGGCACCAGAGCCAAAAGTAGCAGTGATAACAAAGGGACCCAGCCAGTTGGGTTCAAACTTCCCCTTGCGTTCTCGATGGGATTGATTTTTAGGATTTTCTCTCAAGACTAGATCACCAACCTCAAATTCTCTGTGTCTGACTTTCTTGTTGTAGCCTCTAGACATTCTCTTCTAATATACTCTGAGATGATCATACGCTACTTGTCTACACTCATCTAGTAGTTCAAGTTCTTGCAACCTAGACACTCTGTAGTCATCATCAGTTATGAGACCATGCATTCTGATTCTTAGTGATGGGATTTCAACCTCAATAGGTAGTACCGCTTTAGACCCATAAACTAAAGTGAAAGGTGTAGCCCCTGTAGGCATTCTGATACTTGTTTTGTAGGCCCATAGAGCTAGATTAATCATGAGATGCCAGTCTTTGCTGGTTTTGTTTACTGTTCTGTGCAAGATCTTCAATAGATTTTTGTTGGAAGCCTCTGCTTGGCCATTTCCTTGTGGATAGTAGATAGAAGACCAATGTTGTGTGATCTTGAATTTGGCACATAGATCATCTAGGTCTTTGTTCTTGAATTGTCCACTATTATTTGTGATTATGGAATGAGGTATCCCATATCTGCATATGATATAGTTCAATATGAACATAGATATCTATTTCCCCGTTGCTTGTGTCAAAGGGACTGCTTCTACCCATTTTGTAAAATAATCTATAGCTGTGATTATATGGGTATGTCCATTAGAAGAATGAGGATGTATAGCTCCTATAAGATCAAATGCCCATTGGTGAAAAGGCCATTGTGTTGTAAAGGGGATTAGATCCCTCCCTGGAGCATGAATTAAGTTGTCGTGCACTTGGCACTTTTGATAATTCTTAGCAAATTTGATAGCCTCTTTCTCCATTTTAGGCCAATAGTACCTAGCCCTAATAAGTTTTTGAGCTAGTGTTAAACCGTTCGAGTGTGACCCACAAATACCATCATGGACTTCCTCTAATGCACGTTGAGACTCTTCACATTCTAAACATCTAAGTGGCGTACCATCTAGACCTCGTTTGTATAGATCATTACCAATGATGACATATTGGGAGGCATTATGGATAAGGTATCTCTTTTCATGGCAGTTGAAGGTATCGGGAATGATTTGGTCTTGGAGATAGAAAGAGGTCTTTGTATCTAGATGAATCATGACCAACAACAGTGCAGATCATGCGGGTTTCAGGGGAGTCATATGCAAGATAAGATAGTGCTTCCACCAGAAACTCATAGCGTAGCTCATGTTTAGGCTGTTGTAATAAAGTAGATAGTGTTGCCATTGCATCGGCAACTTTATTCTCCATTCTAGGAATTTGTTCAAATATGATAGATATGAAATATTTTTTAAGATCATCTACCATTCTCTTGTAAGGAATGAGCTTTCCATCTTTAGTTTGGTACACATCATTGACTTGATGAATAACAAGTTGAGAGTCTCCATGAATGTGTAGCTCTGTTACTCTCCATTCAATTGCTATTTTCATATCATTCAAAAGGGCTTCATATTCTGCAATATTGTTTGTGCAGGGAAACTTTAGTCTGAATGCTTTTGGGATGGAGTATCCTTGAGGAGTTATGAACAATATGCCTGCTCCAGATCCATTTTGTGTATAGGAGCCATCAAAGAACAATTGCCATTCTCTAGAAGATAGGTGCATAATAGAGGAGTCTGGAAATTCCATTTGCATTGGTGTGTCATCAAACATGGGTGCATCTGCTAGTTGATCAGCAATAACTTGACCTTTTATAGCTTTTCTTTCAACATATTCAATGTCAAATTCACTTAGAAGCATGACCCATTTAGCCAGTCTACCTGTGAGGGCAGCCTTGCTTAGTAGGTATTTTAGTGGATCAATTTTTGCTGCTAGATGTGTGGTATGAGATAACATATAGTGTCTCAATTTCTGTGATGCAAAGATCACAGCGAGACAAGCTTTCTCAATCATAGAATAGTTCTTTTCATACGCCACCAATGTTTTGCTTATATAATAAATGGCTCTTTCCTTTTTCTCTTCATCATGTTGTGCTAGCAATGCCCCCAATGATGTGGTTGTTGCGGAGACATATAAGATCAATGGCTTCCCATGAATAGGAGGCATCAAGATAGGTAGATTTGATAGATACTTCTTGATATGGTTAAAGTTGTTCTCACATTCTTCATTCCATGCAAAGGTCGCACCTTTATGTAATGTTTTTGTAAAAGGCTGTGATATGTCCGTTAGCTGTGATATGAATCTTCTGATAGATTGAACTCTTCCTTGCAATGTCCTCATTTGACTAATATTCATGGGAGGTTGCATCTCTATTATAGCCTTGACTTTAGCCAGATCAACTTCAATTCCTTTCTTTGAAACTATGTATCCTAAGAGCTTTCCAGAAGTGACACCAAAAGCACACTTCTTAGAATTTAGTCAGAGACTAAACTTTTCCATTCTGTCTAGGATCATGCTCAAGTCCTTTAGATGTTCAGTTCTGATCATAGATTTTGCTAAAGTATCATCAACATAATCTTCCATAGTTCGATGCATCATGTCGTGGAAAATAGATGTCATTGCTCTTTGATATGTAGAACCAGCATTTTTAAGCCCAAATGGCATGACATTCCAACAAAAGGTGCCCCATGCACATGTGAAAGCAGTTTTCTCTTGGTCCTCTGAAGCAATTTTTATTTGGTTATATCCAAAGAAACCATCCATTAAGGAATACATCTCGAAACCCGCAGTCATGTCCACTATCATATCAATGTTAGGTAGTGGAAAATCATCCTTAGGGCATGCTCTATTCACATCTCTAAAGTCTATGCACACTCTGATTGACCCATCTGGTTTAGAAATAGGTACAATATTAGAGATCCACTCTGCATAGTCAATAACTCAGATGAATCCGGCATTTAGGAGCTTCTCTAATTCAGATTTTACCAAGAGTGCAACGTGAGGATGCATCTTTTTCAATTTTTGCTTGACAGGTTTGACATTTGGAGCAATAGATAAATGATGCATTATAAGATTAGGATCCAATCCTGGCATATCTGAATATTTCCATGCAAAGTTGATCTTCTTCTTTGTTAGGAATGTTGTAAATTTTTGCTTCTCTTCTTCTGATAATGATTGTGCTACATGTACCAATTATGGTTCCTCTGTTGTACCCAAATTGATGGATTGAGTGGGCTCAATTAGAACTGGAGATCTGTCCTGTAAATGACTCGAAAGGACATCAAATATCTCATCCTTAGGCACCTCAAAGAGGTTTTCACCTTTGGATGCATCTTTTATTTTTACTTTTGTAGGTTCTGAGACTACCACAGAGTGGTTTTCACCCTCAGAACTCTTTTTCTTTTTCTTTTTATTCTTGTTTTTCTGACTAAGATATTTGATGTCCGACTCAGTCATGCTGACGCTCGGTTCACTGATGGAAGTACTCATACGCTCAACTGCATTGAGGTAGCAAGCAAGGGCATAGTCATTCGGGAAGGTATAAATACCATGGCTTAGATTTGTGGAGGTTTGATCAATAAGTTCTGGATATTGGATAGTCAAAGTAGGGAAAGATTGGGAGATAGTGTTTATAGATATGGATCTGTCATCATTGGTCCTAACCCGATGCTCAAGTTCAAAGGTGATATTACAACTTAAGACATCCAATTCATGAATAGGCTCAATGTCATCGTGGGAGTTGAATTCAGCTATAGGTGGATCAGACTCGATAGGTTCATCATTTTGCTCTAGACTCACATTGGGATTAGGTACATATTGGTGAATAACATTAACATGTTTCTCTGTAATAAGCTCATCTTCATTTGGTTCTAGAATGGCTCCCCATTCGTAGTCATTTGATTCAGCTTCTGATTCAGGACCTCTAGGAAATCTTAGAACATGAGTAAAGTTGGGGTGAATACCCCAAGAAGGGTTACCCTCAGATTCTGATTTGAATTCATACTCATGGGAATCTATCTTAGAATCACTACCACTTCGCTCTTCTTGATTTTTTTTGAGATTAGCTAGTTCTTGTGTTGCAACTATCTCTTGATTGATAGTAGGTTCTTGTGTTTCTACTACATTAATTCTTTTGATTAGATCATCTTTATCATCAAGAAGGTCTTTGATTTCCTTAGGCAATTTTTCATAGGGGATGAGTTCTGAGCTATCTGAATCACTATCTGATGGTATTGTTTCTTCTTTCTTAAGAAGAGGTTCTCCTGGTGCGATCTGCTCTATGACATGGGAACAATTACCTTTGAGGTGATAGGGTTTCTTCGTAAATCCTAAGCCAACTTTGTTTTTATTTTCTCTACCAGTATGTGGGAGAGGTACCTCAAGACCTTTTCCTCTGATTCCTAGAGGTCCTTTACCTAAATATCCCATCTTAGCTATTAATTTATCTCCTGGACCATATGACTTGGAAGGGAGTTTGGATACTACAGAGTCACCAGTTTGAACAACTTGAGATTCAGGTTCATCTTTGTACAGCCATGATAGCACAACCTCATCCTCTTCAAATTCTTGCTTGGATACTTGTTCTGCTACAAAATTCTTTTTATATGCTTCAAGAGGTTACTTAGAGTCTGGTTTGGATTGTTTAAAAGATTGCCCATAAGACTTAGGCAAGATAGGGAGAGATGTCAAAGATAAGACTAGCTCGATAGTATATTATCCCATACCATTTTCTTTGATATTAACCTCTTTTGCAAGATCTTCCATTTTAGATGTAGATGCTTCTTTAGTTGGTTCAATGGAAGATTCTCTGTTATTAGGTACAAGCTTATCTGCACTTTCCTTCAAGGTGTTGCAAGTTGTATTCAGATATGTGGGGATAGTAACCTCTACTCCTTCATAAGGAAACTTCAAACATTGATGGTATGTAGAAGGAATAGCTTGCAATTCATGTATCCATGGTCTCCTTAGAAAGACATTGTAGGACAAAGGTAGATCAAGCACTTGATAGATGGTATCTTTGATAACTGGACCCACTCTGATAGGTAAGACAATGGTGCCTTTAGAAGATCTTTCTTGTTCATCATAGGCCTTGATAGTTATTTTCTTTCTAGGATCAATAGCCAATTTTGAAAATCCCAATTGTGTGATCAAGCTGTAAGAACAAATGTTTAGGCCAGCACCCCCATCCATCAACACACGTTTGACTCTACGGTTCTGGATCAAGACTTCTATATGCAAAGGCTGATTATGCGGGTGACTCAAGGAGTTGTCATCTTCCTCTGAAAAGGAGATATATTGTGGAGATGTAAGATGTCCAACCATAGTCTGGAACCTGTCTAAATCAAGGTCATCAGGAACATTGGAACCAAGCAAAGCTTTATCGAGAATGGCTCTATGAGCTGGAGATATTTGAAGCAACTCAAACATGGAGATTTTTGTATTAGTGTGTTGGAGTTGTTGAACAATGCTATAAGATGTAGGCCTTGTATCCTTTGGATTGGAAGATTTGGAAGCATCCTTCTATTTAGAAGCAGATGAAAGATTGAAGGGCACCTTAGGGACATTTGATGAATCTGGGATTTGTCCTTTCAAATGCGTTCGAGCTTGTGATTGAGTAACTACATTAGCTAAGGAATGATCTCTATCTCTTCATACAATTGTGATGACATTGCAACTTTCAGAGAGACATGGTTCAACCATATTGATGACAACATTATTTCCAGGGTAGGCATAGTTGACTTTTGCCCCCATATTAGGCTGAGAAGTTGAAACTTCTTGACCATGTTTCAAAAATGGTTCTATGAATGTTGTATGATCGTTATTGCTCTGGGGATTATTAATTGTGATGTCTCCACTATCGATTAGATCTTGAATGGTATGCTTCAAGTGGTAGCAATTATTAGTTTTGTGACCTTTACTCCGATGGAAATCACAGAATTCATTTCCCCTCCACCATTTTAGTTTGGGGTCCTGATCATTTGGTTAGATTGGTGGTAAAGAGATGATGTTATTAGCTAGTAGAGTTTTCATAGCTGATTTAAAAGACTCTCCCAGAGGAGTAAACTTTTGATGTTTATCCCATCTTTTGTATTCTGGCTTCTTTTGAGATGGTTGAAAAGACTTTTTCTTTGAAGCTTTAATGGCTTGATTACCAAGAGTGAGATTGTAGGCTGGTGCCTTTGATGGGGCACGGACAGTGTCAACAACGCCATCTATGACGATACCTTTGTTCTTGTTCCAATTTTTGTTCTTGTCTTTAAAACTGGATCTTGATTCGTACTTGTCTTTTTGAAGTGTGATTTCTCCTTTTTTCACAAGCACTTTTTTGATTTTGATAGCATTATCCACCATCTTATCAAAAGATGTATGATCTTGCATTTGTAGAGGATAATTGATTTCTGGAACAAGGTTGTTGATGAAGATTTCCAATTTTTCTATTTTTGGAATAGGTTTGGCATATAGAGAGAACTTCTTCCTCCATCTCTTGAGAAATGTTAGGAATGGTTCCCTTGGATAGTGCTTGAGATTACAGATATTGATCATGGTGACCGAGTGTTGAATATTGTAGGATTATTGTTGATAAAACAATTTGATCAACTCCTCAAAAGTTTTGATAGTACAAGAAAATCTAGAGAACCAATGGATGGATGCTCCCCCTAGAGATCGAGGGAAGAGACACATCAGATAGATTGGTTCGTGCATGAACTCCATTGATTGTGTACAGAATTCTCTGACATGATCTTGAGGATCTGAGTGTCCATCATACTTATCATACTTTGGCATCTCCACTCTTTTTGGAAAGGGTGACATGTACAAGTCTTTGCCAAATGGAAAAGGACATAGAGCCTCCATGGAGAACTCTTTGGGTTCCTTCTCTTTTTCGAGTTGGTTCAGTTTGACTTGTAAAGCATGTATTTGTTTCATCATAGCTATGAGTGGAGTTTCTTCCTCATGTGTGATGATATCTTCGACATTAAAATTAGGAGGAAGCTTATCTCCTTGATGAGCTAATTGTAAAAAGTATGCTTCTCTATCTTCTTTCAAGAAATGCTTCATCATTCATTTGAAGTTATCGTCGTTTTGATATTGAGCAATTTCTTCAGGTGTGGGTTCCTGATCTGCACCATGTTGAGATTGAGCTCTTTGAGAGCCAAAATTTGTCCATGCTTGAGACATGTTAGGAGTTTGTGAACTCCCTGGATTAGATTGATGAGGGGTATGTTGAGTACCTCTGTGAGTTGATGGAGGAGGTATGTAACCAGATTTCAATCGATAGTTTCCAAGACTGTCGTCCTCGTAAAGACCAGAATTGATGAGTTGCTCAAGAGTTGGAGTTTGGAGAGTGTTGATAGATTTCTTGAGAGAGGAAGCTCTAGTCTCCACCATTAACCTCAAGTGAAACAAAAGAATAAGATCCAGATAACCGAAGAATGAATTGAATCAAGATGATCAGATGACGCAACCTTGTCAAGGTTTGATGATTTGAAGATTCAATTAGACGTGGATGAAGGATACTATGCCCTGGATGTATGGGTAGGTTCCCAAAAGATAGGAGACAAGATATCACAACACTTAGTCATTTTGATGATTGATTGATTGAAGATTGATAGTTATGACAAGGTTTTGACATGAGATGATAAAGACTCAAATCGATTAAACAAAAGGTTGAATCGGATTCAAAAAGGCCACTTTAGGAAAATGATTGGATTCTCAATAGCTACTGCTCTATTCCTGACATGGTGATTTGATCGACAGATTCTAAAATAGGCTGAAAAGGCTAAATATCTGGCAATTCTGACAATTTTTTGACAACTCTCAAAAATTTCCCAAACGACACTCTGCAGACTCGTACGACAGTGGGTATGCTATGAAATGATAGTTGAAAAGCCCATACGATAGTTGAAAAACTCGCATGATAGTTGCTAGCAGGATTTGACTTTTTGAATTTAATTGGTAGAAAGACTCGTACGACACTAGGTTCTTTACCATACGATAGTTGGGCAGTAATGAAACGACACTTTGAGAAAACTCGTATGACTTTTTGACCTCCTGAGATGACTTTTGACTCCAGAAAATAATTTTACTTCAAATTTTGCAAATTTTGAGTTTTCAGATTCGGATTGTTTGCAAATTTTAATGTCTAGATTTGAGGATTGTAACAGATTTGTCCATTTTCAATAACCAGATAGATAAACAAGCATGCAAAACAACAAGCACATGATTTCAAGCATGTCTGAAAATAATGAACAAGGGCAAAAGCAACCTCGCGCATGAACAATCAAGTGACTTAGTCATTCTAATCCTTAGAAGCGCTAATTATGTATGTTCCAAAAATGTTTTGCAATAATGCACATATACCCTATAAAATGAAAATTTGGCCTCGCTAGGGTTTTTAGTAATGGTTTGACTCTGCAACTTTTATGATCCAAAGGGGTGAACTCCAATCCCGGCGCACCAGGGTTTTGACACAGTTTGAGAACTTAATCTTCAAGAGCTGCTAGGGAGATCTGACAACCCAACAATGAACCATACCCGTGGAGATTTCTTCCACAAGGACATTTATATAGCAGTGTCACTACCATGGTGAAAATGACTATTACCGCTTGAGGTTCCGTCAATGTAATTTGCCCTGTGAAGGGATTGTCCGCTACGGTTAACCCCCTCTAAAGGTGACTCACAGTATGATACCATAAGGGGACTTGGCTCCAGATCCAAGGTTTTGATGCCTCTTCACTTTTAACCCAAACAAAGCAAGCAGATTAATCCGACACACTAAGACAAAGTTTGTCTCACCAAGGTCTATGATATCAACCCACATGATCTATCAACCTCTCTGGAGAGAGAATGTATCAATCAATAAGGGAAGACGCACGAACCAAGTAGAACGTGAGACGCACTAAGTATCCTCCCCATCTACAAGGGATCCCTCATTGAGAAGGGTTTTGCTAGGAACCCACTCTCTCAAGATCCACAAATAGTGTTCATGGGGCCTAATTACTATGTGAGTACAGATATATTCCAGAAAGCAAATTTATCCAAAAGTATTCAAAAGCACAAGGTGGTACACTTAACGCTTAAAGAAAATATGAGGTGAGTCCACAAAGTGGAAACTTAACCCCTCACACAAGCTAGAAACGAGTCCACAACTTAGAAAACAAGTGAGTTCCAAAAAGCACAAAAGGGTTGCCTGGTGGAACACTTAATGCTTCTTTCCTGTAGACCCCTCCCCTTTAATGTGGCGTTGATATTGCAACCACGGGGTGAAAATGAGGGGTTGATGGATTTAGCAAGTCCAATAACCCAAGATAGCAATCTAGATCAATCACAAGTAATCTAAGACTGCCAATAAATACCTAAGGTGTCACAACCTAGTATTCAATTATGCAAATTCATAGAAAAAGCATGCAAAGAAACACTCAAGCTAAACACATGAGAGATTTATTTTAAGGTCAAATTAAAATTTTATTAGATGAAGGAGAATACCTAGGATCCTTGCAACGTGCTTAGTAGATTTTACCTGATTTTTAGCAATTCTTGTTGAGCTTTTCCATGCAAGCAAGTGACGAACTCTCCAACAAGAAAACAAGCAAACAAGATATGCAAAATATATTCAACTTATAAAAACCATAGGGTTAGCTCTAAAAATCAATTATTATCAGCAATAATAACTAGCAATTAACCCAAATGACAACTCATATCATTCATTGAACCATGTAAAAAAAATAAGTGCATACCCATCACAAAACTTTATTTTTTTTGCTGCATTTGACCTAGTCAACAAGATCTAATTTTTTTGATATGATTTTGGCCACAAAAATAGAAATTTAGAATAGAGACCCCTACTAAAAAACAAAGAGCTTTCCAAAAATGTAAAAATTTTAGAAAAATCTCTTCATTTGTGCCCTAGAGACCCATTTTATCAAAATAGACCAATTTTTGTAAATTGACGATTTAAGCTATTATATTGTGTCCAAATTTAAAACACAAAGAATAGACCCCCTATAGAATTTAAAGAGATATTTGAAAATATAAATTTTTTTGAAAAATATGCTGATTTGCGTCAGATATTAATTTTTTTTAGAATTTTAAGAAAAAATTATTAAAAATTCAAAACATCTCAGAAAATTCTAATTTTTTTACTGTAGCTTCTCTGATATATGTCCAACCTACAAAAAAATTTTAGAGAAAAAATCCAAGCCGTTTGAGAGATAAAATTAAATCTTTGAAACTTTAGGGCTTTAGCTCCCAAAAAAAATCAAAACCAGCATGTAAAGGTGGGTTGCCCCACGATGGGTGCCAGAAATGTGTGTGTGAATTTTGTACCTGATCTGTAGACACAACACATTAGTAAAACATTAGAGGTTAGCAAAAATCAAAATCGTGCAAAATTGAAATCTAATTTAACCAAGCGATTTACTGCCTTCTAGTAGGTGTGAGATTGATGTTCTCAGATTGTTATCAAGATCAATGACCTAGACGACACCTAAATGAAGGATTTAAATGCAATTGATATAGATATGAATTGAATGCAATTAAGCTATTTTTTTTGGATTTTCTATGCAATAAGAATGATAAAAACTTGATATGAAATCTAATCTATATGAAATTGATCTGCTAAAATGATCTAACAATGATATGAAAAAGAATCTAAATGAATGTAAAAAAACCAAATTGATCTCACAATAGCCTTGATTCGCAATAAGCTTTGATTCTCCAAATTTCAATTCTCCAACGTGATTGTGCAAAAATATGAGATGATTTGGGATGAGCTGAAGCCTTTAATTTTGTAGAAATCCAAGGCTTTGGAGGTGCATGGAAAAAAGCCATAAATCACTCAGATTAACTCAGCTTGATTTTTGAGTTATCTGATAATAAAGATAATTTAATTCACAAAAATATGCAAATCATGCAAAAATAGCTTTTTAACTCAAAGTAGAGTTTAGCTTTAATTGATAATTGATAGTTGTCTGCTTTTCTTGATTGTGCATGATTTATTTATGAATTGATTTAATAATAAAGTGATTTATTTCCAACTTAACTGATTTTTGAAAATAAATAATTGATTTATGGGTTAATCAATTATTTTTCAAGCTTTTATTCAAAAACAATATTATTAAAAATTGACAACTTGCTTTAATTAATTAAATAAGAATTTAATCAATTATTCATAGGATTTTGGATTTATTGTCAAAATTAAATAATACAATTAATAATAGATAGAATTAAATTTAATTACACAATTAAGTGGCAAGATATTAAATCTAATTAATTAAATATGAAAATATTCAATTAATCAAACTTAGGATAAATGTGATTTATTGCCAAATAATCATTAAATTAAGATAATTAGGAATATTGCTAGGAATATTCCTCGATGCAGAATTTAAGATAATCAATTAGGATTCTATGATGTTTAGATGTGCCTTAGGTTAGGACTTTGATGTTGATTTCGTTCGAATTGTTGATATAGAAGATTAATGAACTTATAGCCCATTTTGGGGGTATTACATTTGTGACATTTTCCAAACTATAATAATAATAATAAATAAATCATAGCTCAAACTAAATTTGTATACTTCAAAAATAAATTATGTTGATTATGTTTTAAAATATTTAAATTACTTTAAATTGATTTAGAATTAGAAAACTTTAGTGCATATTGATAAGTAGGAGATTTTTTCCACAACAAGTCAAATTGTGATATTGCTATCAAGATTAAACTGTTTAATTTTTAAGTAAATCTCATTGACACATGTTTCTCGAGTAGTGGTTCACACTTGAACCCATCTCTCATGATAATGAATGGATCACTTAGAATTCATTCTAGCTAGGTGATGTTCATAGGGGTTAAGCACTAAGCCTTTGCTAGAGGTCACACATCCCAATATTATTCCAACTCAAGCATGCTTAACCATGAGGTTTTCTCCAAGGTTAAACCCATTTAGCTTTCTACCCCATTCACAATATGATTTAACATTGGAGGGAACTCCATGGTAAAGTGTTCTTGAATTGGAGCAATACTGGGATGAGTGGCCTCCCAAGAAGGCCTCATGCTTCACCCCTATGGTCATCACTTAGATGAAATGAGTGCTAAGTGTTTCATTCATTATCATGAGAGATGGGTTCTTGTGAAACACACATCAATGATTTTGACTTGAAAGACTACATAGTTGAATCCTAATAGTGACATTGTACAATTTAGTACATTTGTCAAGTCCGAGGAAGAAAAATAAATATATTTTATTAATTTAATTTTTTTTAAATCTTGGGAAATTTAATTTTTTTTGGTTATTAACCTCATAGGTTATATTAATTACACAATTAATCAATAATTAATTAATTGTCCTAGCTAATTAATTAAATAAAAATTAAAAATCACATATGGCTAAGGAAATTAATTACTTGGATTTAATTAAATGTCAAATATTCCCTCAACTGATGTCACTCAAGTTAATTAATGAGTTAAAAAGGAATCACCTTGGCATAATTCAATCAATAGAAGAAAAACACAAGGATTACTCACATGCCTTTGCTATCTCCAACATCCTTTTTAAATGGATGAATCTTGACCATTGATTCAATAACATACTCATTTGAAATCTTGATAAATCTATAAAATCACCTCAAATCAAGTCATTTGATCATCTAGCATTTGCATAAAGAGATCATGATAGTTTTAGATGAAAATAACCAAAAATCATACACAAAATGACATTGAACTCATAAATTCAGCTAGGAAAAGGGTTTGCATACTAGTGGTAGATAGTGGGTAGGTCTTTGGTGCCATTGAACAAGCTTGAATCAATGCTTCTCAATAGGAATCGCCATCTCTACTCGCTGAAATATATAAAAAAATCCAAGGGGAAATGTGAAAATGAATGGAAAAAGGGGCAATTTTACCCTATTTTTACCCCATTACAAGAGGCATTTAACTCCCATTTTTCTTACATTTTAACCATGCTTAATGCCAAAATCAAGTTTCAAACATCAATTTTGTTTTAATCAATTTTCCGTCACAACATCATTATCGAAAGCTCAATCGAAATTGAATTCAAATTCATTCAAATCTTCCAACATCATTCAATATGCATAAATAAATTTTGATTTCACTCTCGAGGGGGCATAATCAACACATTCTTGCAAATCAATCAAAATTTTGTAATATAATTTAATTACATAATTAATCAATAATCAATTAATTATCCTAGCTAATTAATTAAATAAATAAATAAATCACATATGGCTAAGGAAATTAATTACTTGGATTTAATTAAATGTCAAACATCGATATCTTCAGTATCTCTCTGACTGTAATCGATTTCATAAGACCCATATCAAATTGGTTACGCTAGAATCAAATCAACAAATCTCTTATCAAACATCACATCAAATACAAATTCAAATGAACATCATAAGATTGTGAGTAGTTTCATCAAGATCCATATCAAACTGTTCGTTCAATCCAAACATCAGTTCATTGAGTTGCTATCTAACATCAGGCATCCACAATCAGTCACTTTATCAGTTCAATGAGTAAGGGCAACATCAGATGTTCTTTGAATCAACGTGCTACTTGCACATTGATTCAAAGAGGGGAAAATGTATCCACCTAAAAATGCTCAAGTTAAATCAAAGAATTCAAAAGCATAATTGTGTAATTAAATTTAATCAATTTAATTGTATAGTTTTCGATTAAGGTAAAAACAATTTTTGAAGGGAACAATAACCCTTTACAAAAGGAGAGAAAGATAGGAAATATCAGCACAACACAAAAAGAGATAGCTGGGGGAAACAAGAAGGAACAAAAGAAACCCCCCTAACACTAGAAATCAACAAAACCAAACTGGCACACCAAAAATGTAGGGCGGACCAACTAGCACAACTTAAGGCATTTTTTCCATATATTTAGTTGTGTCCTCCTTCATCACATCAAATTGCTAGATGGACTCTTGGAGAGCTATGATTTCCTTTGAATTATCTGCTTTCTTTTTCCTCGTACTCACTCTAGTGCGAGAACCAAGGCCAACAAGGGTAGAACCTTTAGTATCCTCATCTTCAACAATAATAGGGCTATTATTCCCTTCCAGAATAGAGAGAAGGGACCTCAGGTTGTCAGTTGTAACCTTCATGCCCTCAAAGTTCTGTTTCATGATTCTACTAAGGGTTTCTTCAATGCTCAGGATACGGCTGGAAGTAGTCTGCATGCGGTAGTTAACAATGGTATTAATTTTTTGTTCCAGCTTCTCCATCAAGCCTTGGCCAACAGAGCCATCACCCGTCACAGTATCAGTAGAGGCAGAGATTGTGGGCTTAGCCATCAACAGAGTGATTTTTTTTACTTTGTCTTCCAACTCAAAATACTTGATACTGACGTCTTGAATTTAATTGTATAGTTAATCAATAATTAATTAATTCTCCTAGCTAATTAATTAAATCAAAATTAAAAATCCCATATGACTAAGGAAATTAATTACTTGGATTTAATTAAATGTCAAATATTCCCTCAACCAATGCCACTTGTCAATTAATGAGTTGAAAGGGAACCACCTTGGCATAATTCAACCAATAGGAACAAAGCACAAGGATTACTCACATACCTTTTCTATCTCCACTATCCATTTTAAATGGATGAATCTTGACCATTGATTCAAAAACACACTCATTTGAAATCTTGAGAAATCTATAAAATCATCTCAAATCAAGTCATTTGATCATCTAGGCATCTGCATGAAGAGATCATCATAGTTATAGTTCATCAATTTAGCTCATCTCATAACTCAATTCAATCAATGTAGCTGCATTTTTACAGAATTCAAACTGCATCATAGATCAATCTCATCTAGGATTGCATCAATTAGCATTATCTATCATCAAACCCAATCATTCATCATATTCAATGGATCAAAATTTGCATACTTTAGATGCATTGTAGAATTGAATCTTCCATTTCATGTTGTCATTCAATTCGATTTATATGCATTCTAAGAACAGTTAAACAATCTAATGAATCTTCATGATTATTCTTATAAATTTTGATGAATTTTGATATGAATTTGATGATGTTTTGTGTGCTAACTCATTGAATTAATGTTCTATTGGATGTTGTGTGTTTCTAGACAGGCAACACAGATTGTTAATAACCAAATGAGGAAAATGTATAGTATAGAGTCTTCTTCGCAACAATATTTGATATGTTAATGAAGTAATTGAAGATTTTACTTTTTCCATATAAACACATGCTGTTGAGAATTAAACAGCATTAATACAAGATTATATCAATTCTGAAGATCAGTACAATTCTCTGTGCACAACACCTTCCTCTGAGCTGAAAATGTTTCATTGATCTGCAAAGCATTGGACCTGTGTTTGTTGGAGTCAATGCCCATATAAATAAGCTTCTTTTTAACATTCGAATTCCAGAAATTCTTAATCTCATTGTCTGTTCGACCAGGATGAAGCTTGGAAATCATGGTCCACCTGATTATATCACAATATTTCATCAAAACCAAAATAAAATAAAATATGGAGTGCACAAAACAATATAATTAAACTGAATCACCCGTAATAACATATGAATTATGGTTTAATTGTTTTTAGTATCATAGTAATATTGTTGAGTTGTGGTGGTGTGATTCTGAAATGTTAAATATTCATGTTATCGATGAGATCTTTTAGGATTCATAATTTAAACGTTGATGCAAAAATTTATATACAATCGTATTCAGAAGTAAGAACCAGTTATTTCATTGATTGTAAAAATCTATGAGCTTCAATTTTGTTGTTTCGATTCTTGTCGTCAAAATTCAAATCTCTACTGAATTGTTATTGTTAAATATTCATATTGTGGATGAGATCTTTCATATGTGATCCCACTGATTAGTAACCTTGATCAAATGTGTTCACCCTATATATAAGTTAGCGTCTGTAATGACTTAGTGTAATGGTTAAATTATGGTATGATGATTGTTCTGCAAAGTTAAACTTCTACTGAAATGTTATTGCTAAATATTCATATTACAAATAAACGATACCTATTCATAGCTCCAATTAAAAACATTTACGAAAAACATATATAGATTGAAGGTGTGAATAATGACCTGTTTCTAAAGACTGCCTGTGCTTCAATAATGAGCCCCTCTTCCAAGATTGAGAGAGCACCTATCTCTTTTCAGACCTGGTCTGATCAGGTAGTTTATCAATCTCAGTCTGCAACTTTTCCCACATCTCTGGAGTCCTGCACAATAACAAGAAACTTACATGAACTCATTTTACAGTCACCAGAATATTGAATGCATGTGACAATGAAAGGTATGGTAGACTGGTTGTCGACCTTTGCAAATCATAGAAAAAAACAGCTTGACAAAATTAATTATGCAAGTAGACCCTCCATGTTTGAGATTGATTTGATATTGCATCTAATTTTGGATAGTTCAATCAAATCATTATGTATATAGCGTATGTTCGCCTTGGAACTTACAACTGGATTCATGTGTTTGTTTTATAAGGATTATTCTTATGTACAATTTAACATTAAAATTATTATTTTTTACTCGCTGACAACTCCTGGAAGTTTCTGAAACTGTTCTTGGAACTGAGACAAGAGTTATTCAATGACAGTGCTTTTATTTTATGTTCTTATGTTTTAGATTGATACCCCTTTTAGAGTTTATAAGGGTGACTATTTTCACCATCTTTGTTTGAGATATTTATACCATTATTTTATAAATAAATTTGTATTATATTCATAAAAAATATATATATTTCTCTATTTTAATTCTCACTATATAACTCTCTAATATTTTTATTATCATTATTATAGTTTAAAGTTCTTTAATTGTATATAAAAATTAAATAAAAAGAAAATAATTGAACATATTAGTGCATGAAAATTAAATGTCTTTACATTAAGCTAATGTCTCAAGAGGGATGATAAGCAATTAAAACAATTCGATCTAAATTACTTGACAGGTTAATATTTAAGATATACTATATATAAACGTGATAAATGGAATTGAAAAGGATAGGCTTACATGAGTTTGATGCAATGAAAACTTTCATTGTTGAGACATTATGTTAGAGAAGTGGTACCTAAAATTTGGGATTGAATATGTGATCCATCTTAAAAAAATTCTTGATATTGAATTACAAATAAATCTATGATCTAGTTTACATAATACGATTGTGTAATGGTAGTACAATTTCATCTTGTGAAATATCTATTATTCAATACCTATATAAAAAATGATTTGTTGGGTGTATATTTTAGTCTAGAAAATAAAGTAGTGGTGCTAAATAGTGCCATAGGGAGATTTATATACACACTTCTTTGACAACAGTCAACATTTTAGGTTGATTTTATTATATTGAAACAAAGACGAAAGAGGGTAATGAATGTTGATTTATTCCTTGGGATATTTTCTTCTAGCTTAATTTACCTTATAATATGCAATCAAATTGGGTTTTTATAATTAACTAAAATGCGATCCAACATAGAGAGATAACAAATAGGTGTTAGAAGTTGGGAAGAATTTACATAAGGTGGTGGGATGTTTATAAATGAATTTTATGAGGTTCATTAGAGGAACTATTGCTCATTATTTTTGTTTTATTAAGGTTTTTAAGCTATTATTTTTATACACCACATTCAAGTATTTGTCAAATCTTAATCGCAAGGTTAGTTGCTTGATCCCAAGACTAATGCATTTAACAAAGAAAACTATGGCCACATGGTTGTGCAATTCCATACAACTTCCTAAAAATTATTGGACATATTTTGGTAATGCCACAACCTACCCAAGAGAATTACTAGATATCACTAAAGTCTTTTGATTATAATCATATTAATATGTACACTAGATTTGAGAAATTTTTTACTAGAGGGATTCACTAGTAGAGTTCCTATAACAAAGGTTTAGGGAACAACATGCATAACTATTCGTACACTAATGATTTTCTACACGATGATATATTTTATCTAGTTCATATAGGCTATGTCAAGAATTTAATGTATGAGATGAAAATTAAAAATAGTTTTGAGTTAAAGTTAGGTATGTGTAGTGCCCTTGGTTGATAGGGTTAAAATAGAAAGGGAATATAAAAAATAATATAAAAATTAGTTACATAAGATATCCAATAAAAACAAGGAGCCAATTCAATTATAGAATAGTGCATGTAGGGAGGGTATAAAAAACACAGATTTGAAAGTTATAAATGAAATTAGGGGTCTTTATAGTTCCTTCCAAATAGATTGACTATGCAATGAGTTTATTAAGTTAATCCCTTCACATTTACTCATTTTAAATATAATTTGAGTTTGACGTTGAAGTTAAAAGCGTTTCTTATGATAATGTGAGAAATAAATGAAATTAAGGGTCTTTATTAGTACCTTGCAAATGGATATACTGTGTCATAGGTTTATTAATTGAATTCCTTAATACGTATTTGAATTTCTTAATATTTAGTCATTTTTTATGTAAGTTGAGCTTGATGTTGATTGAAAATTGATAATTGTCTTTTTGGTGATCTATTAATAATGAAGAACAAACTTGATACAAAAGTTAAAAGTATTCTTTTATGATAATGCTAGTTGTATTTGATGTTAATGGAGATTGATGTAAATTATGTTGAATACCATCTTAAATTCATATAAATTGATTCTTATGAAAGTACATATTATTGATAATAATGTGGCCATGGAATCATCATAGGATGATGCCCTTTTAACTCTAGTTGAACATTTTAGTATTTATATCAACATTAATGAGTATATCTTGAGATTGTCAACCTCATAAAGTGGAGATTTAAGTTTCAAATATACAGGATTAACCCATACCCCAAAACAAGTCACGAATACAAATTACAATTATACAATAAATAAATACACCAAATATTCACTAAATTAAAAAAAATTATGCATCAAAATATTTTTATTTAAAATTAAAACTGATTTAAATATAAAAGATAAATTGAATTCTTAAGTGAAGCATTAATGATACCTATGCAAAAATAAATAGAATATAAAATTAAATAAGTGAAATACACCTTTGATTTTACTAGTGAATTTGAATAGTTCTTATTGAGTCCACCAACGACCTGTAAGATGACGACATAAAAAATAAGATCAAAACTCATGAAAATTTCAACCTAAGATTCATATTATATTATAAAAAGAAATAAAAATTATAGATTATTTCAATTGAATAAGGGCATCTAATGTACTTCTCCCATATTTTTAGTTTACAAGAACTTGGATGGTTATATATATATATATATATATATATATATATATATAGGTAGGAGTAATTAATCAACGTGAAACGTGAGGGGATGGTATTGAATTTGATGTATAAGCTAAAATAGTGAAACATCGTTTCGAATGTAATTCGTGTTTTGCGTGTTTAAAATGTTGATGGAATATGTCAATCAAATCTAAAGAAGCGTCCTATGCTGCGGTCGAATAAAATGTTTTTACAAGAAAAAGTATATAAAAAAAACAAAAAATGTATTTAAGGACACAAGTACGTAAAGGTGGCCAACAAAGAGTGATCGGATATTTATTTTAAAAGGTTCGTAGCCATGTTCACATTATTGCTTTGTGACGTTGACTGATTTATTTTATAGGGTATATAAATGGTTCAATTCATGGAAATGTCTAACGTATTTTAAAATTGAATATTTATAAAATATATTTAAGTTTACAAAATATTATAGATGTATTAGTCATTTAGTCTAGATTAAATCTATTATTGATTTAAAAGAATTACAAGTGTATTATTCATTTAAAAGTATTACAGAGATGCATTTAATTAGTAATGATAGTATATAGTCTAATTTAAGTAAAATAAAACTTTTAAAATTATCTGGTTAATGGTAAAGGAGGAAATAAAAACCATAAATTTTTATAGAAGGAACAAAAAAACTAAGATGCTAAAGGAAATAAAATAAGCTAGAAATGCTTGGCAAGAAAAATTACATGTGCAAGCAATCCAACCACAAAATTGAAACTAAAATCATGCTTATAATGTTCTAGATCAACTATCACATCATAGTCATTTCTAGTTCTACATCCCCATCATACTAGGACATAAGTCATTAACAACACTTATAAAAGATTTAAGATGGGAAGTTATGATCTATGCCAGAGAGGATAAGTAAGATGTTAGTATGTTTTTATTGGACTTGAGAAAGTGCAAGACAAGGTGGAGTGGTATTTCCGCAACATGACCCTCTAGGCATTTAATTTCCTTAATAATATTTTTCATTGGGTTTAGGTCTTATTAAATGATATTGAAGCTAGGATTGATATTAATGATTCCAAAACAAAAAAAAATTAAGCTAGAGAGGTCCATTAGATAAGGTTGTCTACTAACACCCTCTATTTTTTGTCATTTCTTCTTGTGCTCATTATCTTCTAAGAGATTCCATTTTTTCTCCCAATGCTAACAGGATCGGTCTCCCTAAGAAGGATATGTTGATTAATCTATAGTTTTTTTATGATATTGCCCTGTATTTCAATATGGATAAAGGAAACATGGACTATCTGATGAAGAAACTTGACACCTTCTCTTTTTGCATTGGGTGCTAAGATTTCTTCTTCTAAGTCTATCTTGTTGAGATGACACAATGAACCCCTCTTTTGTTCTCCTAGTATGCTTTCTCTTGGGGGGTATCCAAACATGTTAGTTACCTAGGAATTCCTTTCTCCATCAATCCATTCCTAAAGGACATGTTTTTTTGGGTTAAAACTAGGATTTAGGGGAAGATATGCAAATAAAATAAAAAATTTATTTCTCTAACAAGAAGAATTCAGGTTTGTAAGAAAATTATTTCTTCTTATATCCCTTGCTACTCATCCGTGTGGTTATTTAATAGTTATTACATTAATAAAATATGAAAACATTTTAGGAACTTCCTATGATTTGATGAAAGAGGTAAAAAAAAACACGTGCTATTAAATGGTGTTGGTGCACCATGGATAAGAAGTGGGTTGATTGGGGCTTAAAGATCTAAAAACTCATGGTATGACACTATTAGTTAAATGGATATTGAAAGAAATTAAAGACCGTGAAGCTTGAAAATTTCTAATATGACACAATATCAATAGATCTATGTCTAAAATAGAAAAGGCCTAGAAGGGGTTCCCCTTTAGTGATATCATGGTATGATATTTTCCTAATTATTTTGAGGCTTCTAATGTTTTCAAGAGTATATGGAAGGAATAGGAAGCTGTTAGGAATATTTTCAATAACAATATTTATATCTAAAGTAATAAAATTAGTGGAATCTTAGGTACAAAGATAAACCCTTTAAGCTCTTTTGCAAGGTTTTTCTGCAAGAAAGTGGAACAATAAAGGGGTTACGAAATTTAAGGACATTATATCTAATGGAAAAATCAATCCTATAATCTCCTAAGTAGTGATTTTGGTCTGCCCAACATGCATTAGAGAACCTATTCAATTCTTAGAGAAGCTTTCTTTTCTCTTAACCTACCTGAATACCTTATTCCCATTGCTGATTAGCTTAAGAATTTTTCTTTGAAATGTGGTACTAATATATTTATGATTAATCCTAAGATCATTTATAAATCACTGTCTATAAATGATTCTCTATTTATTCACCTAAATAATTACTAGCATATTAATCTATTTACTAAAGGTTGCCAAAGTAATTTTTGTAGATTTTGGAACAACTTTCTAGAACCTACTTGAACACCTATTTTAGATGGTCACTTTTTCTTAAAAGGCTACAAGATGTTAAATAATGATGTTGATCTATGCAATATTTGCATAGTTTATAATTCTATTAAGCATATTTTATGTGACCATGATGTAGGAGCATCCTGAGTAAATCAACAATTGACATCACCCCCAAACAATTAATTTCTTTTGTTACAGTTTTGGTTTTTTTTTCCTACTTTTAAGGTGGAAGTCAATAGGAGGAAATTATTGAATATATCTTCTTGATAACACTCTTGGTTGATATAAATTGATAAAAATTACCTATAGAATGGTTGACTTATGCATTCAATATTGACATGAACAATTTTTATAAAATATTTGAATGTTTGATCTATCTTCATATGTAGATGCATGCACACAAGGGATTGTGGGTAATGCAAAGGCATTCGATCATTTGAGATTCTAGTACTGTTTGAATAACACAAGGGTACATTATATTGTGTTGGTATATGCAAAATGTGAAATCATATACAAGGCACAAATATATTTGACATAATGATGTTTTCAAAGTGTAGTGGAGTACCTTCTTGCACCAAATGGTATCAAAGCTAGTGGTCTTGAGTGTGTGGATATATTATCAAACATGAGGTAGTCTACACCTAGACCTGAGGGTGAAGGGTGGAGTTGTGTAAACAGATCACCAATCATGAGGTAGTTTCCATGTGAAGGTGAGAAATGATTTCGGAAGGATCAAGTGGATTTTTGCAGGTGTGTGAATGCTTGAGTAGTTGAGATATTGAAGTTGTAAAGAAAAGTGAATGTGAGTGAAATATTTTAGTAGATGAGAGAATGAGTTGGAGAAGAAGAAAATAAAGTGGGTCATGAGGAGACTCGTGATGATTTTTTTCTTGGAATGATATCGGAAAGAGAGTTATGTGATGTAGACAAATCCCTTGAAGACAAAAAATTGTAGAAGGAAGGTGAAATATTCGATACCAACCCACACAAGTGAAAAGGAGGAAATAAATGAGGTAAGAGATGAAGAGAAAATAGGACATAACATGGTCATAATGGATAATCAATTGATGGATGAAAACAAAGAATGCAACGGAGGAGAAAATTTCCTTGTTGGTTGAGGTAGTAGAAGAGTTAGAAATTCAGATAGAAGAGGTTTATGATGGTGTGGTATTTGATGATGGACCAAATGAGGATGGTATATTTCTTGGAGAGGAGATCATGAAGATTGAAGATTAGTCTATGTTGAGTTAATATGTTCCCATTGATGAAGTTGAAGTTTCATTTTCAACAAGTGGTGAAGAAGATGTTGCAATAGCTAAAACTACAACTTTAAATCATGCTTTAGTAATGTTCTTTATGTTCATGATCCAAGACAATGTTTTAAAGGCTTCTTAGGACCCTCCAATTTTTCTTTTTTAGAGATGATTTTTCTCCCATGGGTTTTTTCTCCTTTTCTTCATTTGTGAGAGATTCCATTTGATTTGATTTCATTGTAGTTGTACATAGGTACCTAACACGGTGATATTTCTAGGACCCATTCATAGTTTAAAGCATATGTCATATCTATAACAAACATTGTCATTTTAAAATTTAATAGGGTTGACAATTTAGCAAAAAAATTTAAAGCATTGCAACTTTTTTAAGAATAATTTGAATGAGAAATTATTTTTTGCAAATAAAATTGACTTGTAAAACACATATAATAAAATCAAGATATGACATATACAATATTGATCATGTCATTCAAGCTATTAATGCAATAGTGGTCATGTCATTCAAGCCACTAATACAATTGATATTTAATTGGAAGAAATCAATATTTTTTGACATTTTATAGATCAATAGAAAGATAAATAATTGACATTTCTACAATAATTCAGATTATAGAATTGAACATAACTACAAAAATATTGCTCACGAGTTTTAATTCTATCCAATGATAAGTTAAATTGCTAAAAAAATGGAATTAAAAATATATATAAGTATCCTGCCTTGGTAGGAGCTAATAAGCATAGAGATAGTAATCTATTCAATAATAGGTAATTACTTCACATTCTACTTATTAATGATAAAAGAAATCTATGATTTTTCCAAGAGGATTTTTATCCATGCTCAAATGAGGGAAAGATAAAATATATGTAAAAGATAAAGAAATGGCAATCGACTTGGCTCATGGATTGAGAGAGGGATCACATAGGCTACAAGATGTATCTATGATCCAATCACCATTGAAGCACAAGTAAATAAACATAAATAAATCAAAGACAAAAACCATAGAATAATATTACTGAGGAAGGCCATAATATCTACCTCATAAGATTATGCCATATTTCCTTCCAAAATGATGCATCAGTTAATGTTTGGCTATAATCAATATAGACTAAAATAACTACTTTGTCAATGAAAGGCTAATAGAGGTTGATGCTTGATTCTACAACCTTGCGAGCATTACCTAGATGTGACTAGTGCCAAAAAGACCAATCATGCTCTTGAGAGACGAGTACATATGAAAACTCTATTTGTATAATGTAGATCAATATATTTAACTTAAAATATGTACAAATAAATTATAATAAAATATTATTTTCTTTAGTGGTAACATGAGAATTTTTGTCTTAGCTTGAGCTAGATGAGGCCACAATTCAAGGATCTCATCCTTGACGTGAATGGATAATATTAATAAAAATAGTCCAAACCAGTGAGCATAGTCAACTAGCATGAACACAAAGCTTGTGAACATATTGATTCAATTAGCGTTTACTCTAGTATGAATATCAACAACTTCAAAATAAACATAAAGAAATCGAAGCCAAAAACCATAGAATAATATTACTAAGGAAGGCCATAATATCTACCTTATAAGATTATACCATATTTCCTTCCAAAATGATGCATCATCTCAAAGCACCAGTTAATGTTTGGCTATAATCACTAAAGACTAAAATAACTACTTTGTCAACGAAAGGCTAATAGAGGTTGACTCTTGATTCTACAACCTTGTGAGAATTACCTACATGTGATTAGTGCCAAAAAGACCAATCATGCTCTTGAGAGATGAATTCATATAAAAACTCTATTTGTATAATGTAGATCAATATATTTAACTTAAAATCTATACAAAAAAGTTATAATAAATTATTATTTTCTTTAGTGGTAACATGAGAACTTTTGTCCTAGCTTGAGCTAGATGAGGCCACAATTCGGAGATCTCATCCTTGACATGAATGGATAATATTAATACAAATAGTGGAAACTGGTGAACATAGTCAACTAGCACAAAGCTTGTGAACACGTTGATTCAACTTTTGTTTGCTGGTATGAATATCAACAACTTCAACATAATATTCAAACTTGTGAATATGATATATCAATCAGAACACAATGTTCATGAGCACAATAACTTAACAATGTCAAAATGTAACCATTATAAAAATTAACTATTTATTTGGTAATAAGAACTTATTCTTCCATTATTTTTAAAACTACAAAAATATTGCTCAAGAGTTTTAATTCTATGCAGTGATATGCTAGATTGTTAAAAAAATTGAATTCAACAAATGTACAAGTATCATTCCTTGATAGGAGCTAATAAGCATAAAGATATTAATCTATTTGATAATAGGTAATTACTTCACATTCTACTTATTAATGATAAAAAAAATCTACGATCTCTCCAAGAGGACTTTTATCCATCCTCAAATGAGGGAAAGATAAAATATATGTAAAAGATAAAGAAATGGAAATCGACTTGGATCATGGATTGAGAGAGCGATCACATAGGCTGCAAGAGGTATCTATGATCCAATCATCTTTGAAGTGCAACTAAATAAACATAAAGAAATCAAAGCCAAAAACCATAGAATAATATTACTAAGGAAGGCCATAATATCTACCTTATAAGATTATACCATATTTCCTTCCAAAATGATGCAGATCATCTCAAAGCATCAGTTAATGTTTGGGTATAATCAATAAAGACTAAAATAACTACTTTGTCAACGAAAGGCTAATAGAGGTTGACTCTTGATTCTACAACTTTGTGAGAATTACCTACATGTGATTAGTGCCAAAAAGACCAATCATGCTCTTGAGAGACCGGATCATATAAAAACTCTATTTGTATAATGTAGATCAATATATTTAATTTAAATCTGTACAAATAAATTATAATTAAATATTATTTTCTTTAGTGATAACATGAGAGAATTTTTGTCCTAGCTTGAGCTAGATGAGGCCACAATTAGGGGATCTCATTTTTGACATGAATGGATAATATTAATACAAATAGTAGAAACTGGTGAGCATAATCAACTAGCACAAGCACAAAGCTTGTGAACACATTGATTCAACTTTTGTTTGCTGGTATGAATATCAACAACTTCAACATAAAGATTCAAACTTGTGAATATGATATATCAATCAGAACACAATGTTCATGAGCACAATAGCTAAACAGATGTTTGAATCTTGATGACTACACTAACAATGTCAAAATGTAACCATTATAAAAATGAACTATTTATTTGGTAATGAGAACTTATTCTTCCATTATTTTTAAGACTTATACATTCAATCTGGTAATACGAATATGGGAATCTACATATTAGTCTAGCTGCTATGGAGTTGTACGTGCTTAGATTGCTAGGCCACCAGTGGAGGCGACCGAACAGTAAGCAGAAACCAATCAAACAATCTTAGCTTCAGTAATGACCTATTATATAATGAAAGGTCCTCAGATCGAAATAGAACCAGAAGAGAGTGAAATTGTATTCTCACAATGAGGGCTGTATGAAGCCGCTTACAGTATGAAACACAATAGGTTGGTGCACATCTCGATTACAATATATACGTAATTCAGAAATTTGAATTGCCTCCTTCGTTCCCTGAATGAGAACAAGAAATTCCAAGCCAAGCATTATAAACTCTCTCACAGTAATTCATGCCTGCTAGATTAACAACCCAGAAAAGAGCTTTGACAAGACTTGAAAGCTCCCTAATGGAGACATCTATTAAGTATTGCGTCTTAGGTATTGGCGATCATCAGGATAAGAGTTGTATTAAACTATATCAATGCTGCCCATATTCTAATCCATCGTGGAAGAATAATTCTGTTGCCCATTAGTATTACTCAGGGATTGCCCATGACTGAAATCATAGATAGAGATTTGA